>QXVZ01005707.1:3910-27932 GCA_008931825.1 Phallusia fumigata
GAACACTTTGCAAGAGTTGATGCTGCAATAATTCAAGATTTTAAACAACTAATGGCAGATGGTTGCGAAGATAAAGATATTCGAAGTGACTCTCTGATAGCGGGATCCATGTCAATGGCACTTTGCTGTATCCTTTATTTTGTTGACAATTATGTAATACAGTGGAACATTTTATGGTATAACTTGGAGGTAATGCACTATCACCACATACCACTTAGTTCCACTAAAGTAACTTTAATCAGAAAATCATTTTGTGAATGCAACGTAGAACCCAATTCAATTCAGTACACGAAATTGCTTGCTACTTGGTGCTTTCACGTATTACTGTTTGCAAACACAAATCATGAACTTTATGTTTCATCAAGTACTTTTCTGTTCGTTCCTTAACTTGTTAAATATCTCAGATATACACAGAATGATGAGAGAGGCAAAATCAAGACAGAAAATAAACTCCAGAATGTTAGTTGTGAAAGCTGCAGATGACGCAGCATCACAATACATGAGTTTCATGAATGTGATATTTGCAGGTGAGTGTGACTGCATTTAACAACTTTGAATTGCAATTTTTTACTGAACCGTTTTTCTATGATGGCAAAATTTATGCCTGTGGGGTTTTAACCTCGAACACATTCCATTAGCATAACCTGAGGTTAATGTGACATGGGGTCTTTGGTTTAGATAAAAGCCGAAATTTAAAGTTTGCCTATTTGAAGGAACCCTTGCATAGGATCTAGCTTTTTGCAATACATAATATGTTTGGGCCATTTTGTTGTTGAAATACCATATTTTACCGAACAAGTTTGTGAGGGCAAATTTGCTACCGTTTTGTATTCATAGATGGGTAACTTAAACTGTTTAGCCCAATAATATGATTTTTTAGCTCAAAAGGAACATGTGGTTATTGATGCATGCGTCCTTGGACAAGATTCTGGGTTACTTCAGCAAGCATGTGATATGACGGGTGGCATGTACCTGAAAGTTCCAACACAAGATATGCTGCTGCAATATTTACTGGTATGTTTAAAAACTTATTTAAGTATCACATCAAAGGCTTTGTTTTGCCTACACATAAAAAACTGTGTAAAGACACAAGATAATGTATCTTTACCGGTGTCAATTGTCGATCTGCATCAAGCTGTGTTTTACAGACTGCCTTCCTCACTGAAGCTGAAGTTCGGAAGTCAAGTTTTAACTTCTCGAAAACTAACAACTCTTGTGACGTCGACTACCGAGCTGCTTGCTTCTGTCATCGAAGTTTGGTGGATGTCGGCTTTGTATGCTCAGTGTGTCTTTCAATATTCTGTCAATTCAGCCCAATCTGCTCAACATGTGAAACTGCATTTAAACCGCCACCGATGTCGACAAAGGGCAGAAAAAAACGTCGCTTGCCTGCAAGTCGATCTGCTTCCCCCTACACTGAAGGTGGATTGAAATGAAAACTTACCCACTATGTTTGAATGAAATTAAACCGCAGCAATAAAAAGTTCATTTTCATTTTGCACATATTTGTTTGATGTTTGAAACAGCATTACAATTGTTCTCATATTTTATATCGGCTACTGCAGTTTCAGGTGCAATGGCATTATTTCGAAAACCGAACCCCGCTTTCCTGATGTGACCTGTTCACTAACCTCTGAACATCAGCACACAAACAGTTCAAATCTGCGAACTACTGAATTTCATTGTTAACAAACAATAAGAAAACATATGTAGGGAGTGCAAAGCCTGCACATTTTAGGGGGGCAGAGTGCGCCACCATGTGGAAGCGCCCATAGAACATTGAAGTAAATTCTAAGTGCCGTCGCAAAATCTTAACAAGTTTGTTAGTCAATGGAACTTATAAGAGAAAGTTGTTAGGCAAAGTGGATTCTTAAAACAAATACATTTGAGTAGAAAGTGTAACTTGTGAGTTTTGCCCCGGCAAAAAAATTAGCAGAAAACTTATTCTTGTCCCAAATGTGCCACTAGAAATTACCAGTTGGCGCTCTTGTGACAACTGACTTAATTCTTCAGCTCGATGGCGCTGGCGAGCAGGTATGGCAGCAAATATGGGCGGAAACGGAATACTGACGTAGCGCTTTGTTACGTATGTTGCAAGTGACGTCATTATTTGCTGGCAACACAGGGTACCGGATACAGGGGAGTGGGGGTGGGGGTAATGGCGTACGAAGTGGGTAAATTCGAGGGTGAAAGGTCAACGTGGTATTCGAGCAGTTTTCGTGTCTTCACATGACTTGCAACTTTCCGTAACAGCTTGGTCAACACGTAAAACGGAAAACACCGTACGTTGGGTGTCTTGGGGGGTTAATAGGGGGGATTTACCAGTAGCATCGGGTGACTATCTGTACACATGTACAAAAACAAACGCTGTAAAAGGAGACAAAACTAAAAATTGGCATGAAATTTTAAAACAGCGTCGTTTAAATTTCGCCTTGTACAAAATGTGAAACGGGCGTAAAATTTACAAGAACGAAGTAAAAGCGACGGATGATAAGAACAAGCGAAAAAATAGAAGAGAAATCGTAGAATGTAGGAAAGAATGGAGCGGAACTGAGAATTTTGAAGAGGAACGGCCTCTGACCGAAAGTTGGTGACTCACACATCGGGGAAAGTCCCACACTATGACGTTTGCTTCGCAATATTTTCAACACATGGACAATCGCAATCGTTTCAGACACAAATACCGGAATGTTTTCATTGTGAGAAGCGGACCAGCCGAACCAAACACACAATCACCACGCCCTTAGAAGAACGCAACATAGAAACAACAAGTTTGGCGTGTGTACCTTACAAAAATCACGTGACACCTTCAACATGACCGAAAATAACCTCTCAAGCTCACTCGATATGACCGAAAGTAACCCCAACTTCATTCAACATCGTTGTTTTGTTTTTGTTTCTCTTCATCTTGAACTTGCATCATTTTTTGCCGAACCTGAGAAGATAATTTGTGAGTTTGATGAAACTTTGCCAGTCAGCAGGCAGGGACGTCCAAACCGCAGCTCTCGTGCCCCACCCAACGGTGCGATGCGAGTGGCAATCAACATGTAAAATATCTAGGTCAAGATCACATTGTGTACGAAATTTTGCTCAATTTCTCTTTTCTAAAGCAGAAAGCAGAGAAAAAATCACTTACTCAACCTCAACCTTGATTGCCCAGATTCGAAACAAGATATTTTTCTGTGCTTGGCTCTTTCATTGTAAAGGCCCCCCAAAAATGGAAAAGGATGAAACCAAACCATATTTAACCAATCTACACGATTTTGCAACTGGGAAAATGTTTGGACAAATACCAAACCCAGATCATGTAGTGGATGGCAGGTCGTGGAGTTTAGAATCTAAATGCTGACACGTTTGAACATACAATGCGAAGAATTACTCACGACGCAAGTGTGATGTCAACTGGGTTTGTGTTTTTAGTTGTGAAATAGAAGACAGGGACTTGCAGAGTAGCTTAATTAAAACATAACTGTTAGAGAACTTGTATATAGTGAATACATTGTGACGTAAACGTTTCAACAATCGCTGGTGTCATTACAATGTATTTCTTAAACACAAGTTTTGTTTTGATTTAAAAAGGAGACGTTCCCCAGAATTACAACCCAAATAATTTCGAGGTTAAAACGTAAAACTTACCTCTCTAATCTTCAGCTGCAGACAATTTTTAGAAGGAAAAACATCAGAATGTCTCGCTTGGAAGTCAGAAGTGACTTGGCCTGCAAGAAACAATCGAATTTACAGCGACACGGGGATGCGACAATTGTTAAACATACGACGTAGCTTAGTTAGAAGCATAACTGCCAGTCAACTTGTATATTGCTAGAACTTGCCAGTGGCAGTTGTGTTTGCATTAAATTGTAAAACAACTGCTGAACGGTATATCGTACTTTTAGGATAAAGCCCTTGTTCCTCGAACAACTGTATGACAAGCAACCTTCGTTGGTCGAGGATTTGACGCAAAGTGCTTCCTTTCGAGTCGGGGGGTTCTGACGTATCTGACTCTTCTGTAAAAACATAGAGCAATAAAAATGTTGTCGTTTTTAGGTCATGAACTATGAACTCATATTTTGGAGATTTGGGTTATTAGGAACAGAATAGTTCAGTTTTTGCATTTGAATTAGGAAACAACAAGACAGCACAATGAACAAAATCGTTTCTACGTTGCGCAAGGTTGGGATGTTTAAGTTCATAATAGTTTCTTTGATTTTTTTCCAAAGGCACATGCAAATGGACAGGTCTTGGTTTAGGAATCGGCAACCGTGCCATGTTGATGACGTCACTGCTTTGTGTTTCTGCGTTAAATCTGTAAAATCTGGTTTACACTTGCTCTCTGTAGCTCGCTGCTGCAGTTGCACTGTACTTAACGTTAAAAAAGTTCGCTTAATTTTAACTCAAGAAACGTGTTGGAATATGAAAACATGCCAGGGAATCGTCGACCTATGTCTCAACATCAACTTAATCCGCACATCGAGCACTTTTCACATCCCATCCCCAAACAAACCTCGTCTGGTCACCGCCTCCCCGTTGTCGAAAGTAAACACGTCACCCTCGCATCTTGTGGCTGACGTCAGGTTGGAACTTGACGTGGCGGCGGAAAGCGGTGTAATGGGGATTTCCCCTGTTGTATTACTCCCCTTGCGTTGCTTCTGACGTCTCTTGTGCAGAGGAGAGTTTGGGGTTCCGGGAGAATCTGCGGGAGGAAACGATTGTTGTTTGTGTGCGGAAATTTCATTATGAGGTTCCCAAATACGTTGATGAAGCCCAAGATGTTTTGGGTTAACACAAAAAAGTGATTTTGCTCAACCAACATATGCAATCGACTTCCAAATAAATTTATTAAACGATTTTTTTCATTACTTCGCCATAAGAAATACTTTAGCAGCTGGGTAAAACAATGCCCATTACTGCTTTTATTAAAGAAACACAATTAAAATAATGCAGAATCGAGTTAAACCTATTGGTCAAGCCCTCTACTGTATTTTCTGTTTCTCGAATCTCAACAACAACAACAACAGCATTACAAATGGTCAAGAAAGCAAAATTACAAACCTGTTGAATTCTTCCGTTTTTTTCTGTAACTTTGCAACACAACATCAGGAGTGGTTGGAAGTTCTTTGGGAGTTCCAGGGGTTGGAATTAATTCCGGTTTAAACTTGGGCAGCTGGCTGAATTGCGCTTTGAAGTTGACTTGATCCAAAATTCTACAACAGACGTTTCGCTGAAGTTGTAGTAACAACAACCAAATAATAGAGGAACACGTGGCACTAGCCCGGTAACACAACACTACGTCCCTAATTTCCTAAAGATTCGTTTTCCAACAGACAGCTGCTGCCTTTGTATTGGGTTGCATCTCGTAACTTCTCCGCTCGGTTCATCACACGCTTGTTGGCAACACATCGCGGCAGTTGGTGATTTATTGACAGTTTAATAATTTTTCCTATGTGTAGGAGTATACTGCCTAGCCCGAACCCCTGCTGTTTTCAGATAGCGTCGGTAAACTTCATACACTGATCGTAACCTGCTGAGGAACTAACTCCTCACCAGTTAAGCCAGATTCGATATTTTTTTGACAACACTTCACAGCAGTTGATAATTTCATCGAACATTCACATTTTTATTTCTATTAGTAGTTATGGTTTCTACACATTTTTGCTCCAGGGTGCGTAAAGCTAACAGATTAGATCTGACTTAATCAGGACTCTGCCAAACACTCCGTAATCCATACGCAGATGTTGACGATATACTTTTAAGTAGCTTGGCTAAAGTTTTGTGAAAATCCACAGAAATCAACTAAGATTACCTGTCCCGTTTATCGTCCTGCTCCTTCATATTTGCTTTGAGATCGACGTTTTCCATCGGCACATCATCTTCTCTGGGCGTCTCACAAATCACCAGCTCGCCCTCTGGCTCCGCTAGTGGCTCAAAATCAATATCTCTGCAAACACAAAATTTTTACTAAAATTTATATCAAGTCAAATGTGAAGGAAGAGGTGGTTAGCTGTGGCGACATTTTACCCGCAACCTTTGAAACTTGCCACCATGGTTTGATCATTGTGGGGTTGCAAGATTGAATTTTACAGACTTTGCAACCTTTGACCCTTAAACCACAAACCATCGCGGTTCAGTGATCACATAACTAAAGGGGCGTAGGAAAATAAAATAAAAAAACGCTTTGAACAATATAAGGATTAATCGCGAGAAAACATGTGTAAATAAAATGTCTAATGTAATGGTTAAATTTTATGGCAGTGTTTTGCATTTTGTCATCAACTCAAAATGTAATAAATTTTACAAATGGTTTTGACGACTTTGGCCCCGGCCTATTGGCAGTATCGTAGTGGGTGGCCACATATGTTCGTTTGGAGGTCAACACACCACACAAATTTCGACATCAGCAACTCACCTCGGCCCACCGTCTCCTTCCCCGTCCGATGTTTCTGATGTCGACAACATGAGGCTCTGACGTCGACGGGATGGAAACTTGTTGGGAACCGGATGAAGTTTCAGCACACCAGGATCGCTTGATGTTGTGGGAGGCTGGGAAACCTGCAACATACAGTGGAAAGTTGCTGAATCACTGATACAAATATTAACTATGAGATGAATCAATTTAAAACCTGGTCCCCTGTCAGGCACCAAAATCGCAAAATCATTTTTTTAGTTTCTGTTTCCACAATTTTAACGAATTATCGCATGTGCGAAGGTTACGATGTTAACGTTATCAAAAGTTTTCAACAGAAACGAGCCAGTACAAAAGTAGAATTGTGGTATTTTGTGGTGAGTTGTGAAAGTTTACCTGTGCTGCAGTTTCCACAGGTTGGTTTTCCAGCACAACGTCTGATGTGGCGGATGAAAGCTGCGTCACACAAGCAGTTGTGCTGACTGTCGTGTCAACTTTGCTCGTGTTCTGAAAAAAAATGTAAAACATCTAATGCTTGGAAATCTATGAGAGGGGTCAAAAACATCTTTTTCATCAAAAAAATCTGTAAAACTTATCAATTCATCAAGAACATAAACGCTTTTGAAAGAAAGCTCAATCTTGGTTAGTTCTTGTTTTTATATTGCTCACTTTGCACATTAAAAGTAATGTTTTTATTGATGCAAGCTACGTGGCAGTTTCTCACCTGGGGTGATTGAGTGGTGACGTAGGATTCTGACATCACAGGTACCGACGCAACCGATGCTCGAACTTTCTGGAACAATCCGTACCTGCCCTGTGCTGCCTCTTGTGGCATGTCTGCAGGCGACTCAAGCGTGACGACACTACTTCCGCTCGAGTTCACTGTTGCTATGGCGACGGTCTCGGCACCACCGTTCTTCATATTTGCGGATCCTACAAAAAAATTACAATATTGTTTTAGTGAAAACAAGTCCGTGTCTTGTGTTTTAAAGAGTTTTCAAAATAATAAAAAACAGAAATTCAGGCTCAGTGAACTGTATTTTCCAATGTTGAATCATATATAAACCTGCTGTGTTGGATCCTAGAACGAATAAACCACAAAACAAAGCGGAGTGAATTCCGTCTGTACCAACCTGTGACACTCATAATGTACGAATGTGAGACGTGTTGTCCTGACGCTAGAGGAGCTGGGATGGCTGCAGGGACACTTTGCTCCATGACATTGCTGAATCTAGGCACTAGGTGGTGCGGGAGAGTGTGTTCGATGGAAGTTGATTGGCTGAAAGGCGAGCGAACAACTGGGGCACTGGGTGGCGCTATTGTCATCAAATGTTCCGAGCGTTTCGCTTCAGCGATTCCAGCATCCTGCATGGCTTGGGAGTCAGTCTTGAACGAGTAAAAGGGATGATATTGTCGGGTTGTCGTCATAATCGCTTCCTCTGGTGGTGTGTGGCTATCAGCTGATGGAAGGATGCTCCTAGCTTTTACCCTGAGGGTGAGGGGTTCTACCACCCGCCCCTGTTCCTGCAGGAGGGGCATAGGGGGCAGGGAGGGGCGTCTGCTGTCGGTGAGACGTGGGGCCAGGTGGGTTGGAACTGTGATCTGCTTCGACGCTGGTGACAATGAATTCTGTCGCATGTGTTGAGCCTTCACTTTACTGACAGGGGGTGCAGGGAGGGATTGTGTGACCATGGGTTGTAAGGCGCTGGCTTGAGCGAGGAGTTCCACCACTGATGTTGGTTTGCGACTGTTTACTTTGCTGTGTTGAAAAGCATGTTACCTCATCAGAAATGTTACTGATAGTTTCAAGTAATACTGAAATTGCTGAAACGTTAGGTTGACAAAGCATACCAAGTTTAAACGTCTGTTTGGGTAAGTATTTTTTGAAAAAGAGTTTTAAGTACTCTTTGTGCAACTGAACTTCACACATCAAAGCAAGCTAAAAACATAATTCAACATAAAAATCCAAGCAGACAACATATAAGACTAGGTTAAAGCCTAACTGTTGAAAACCAATGTCCAACCAATAAACCCCTTCAAGCCTTTAAACCAAGCTTCTATACAGGGCGATGTTACATTTACATCAGAACCATGTTGACTTACTTGATACCGGCAGATGTTGCTGGACTTCCAGGATTTGATTCCCTTCCACTTTCAAGTACCTCAACTTTTCCAGCCATGTTGGTGTGGAGAGTTGGAAGATTGGGAGCTACACTGTAAGCAGCCCCACTCACCCTAGAACCTGGTAAGTGAATTTGTCAAGGTAAACTTGTATGAGAAAATTTGTCAAGTACATGCTAAAGTGACCGACATTCTATGGTCGTTTCTGTGATTTTTATACATCTTTGCTCAAATTTATCAAAATATATCTTTTACACTATTACTAGCATTTTATATTACAACATAAAATTTCATGCAAATTTTGTTTGTGTCAAATATATTATAGCAAAACTTATTTAAAAAATACTTGTTAGCGCATTAAGTTTTAGCACTACAGGCTTTCAACCACCAAGCTTACACAAATACTGACCCTTGTTAGCTGGCATCGGTGGCAGAACATATCGCACTTGTGGATGCATCACAGGTTTCGAGTTTAAATTGCTCGTTCCAACTGGAGCTTTTCCTGTAGATGAGTTGATTGATGCAGGTATGCTCACAAGTTGAGATGTTGTGTTGACCAACTGAAAGTGACAATTTCATTTTGAATTGGAGATTAATCATTAAACTTTAAACATTCTAGTTTAACAGAAAAAATGGGTTGGTAGGAAATTGAAATTGCGAACAAAACTTATTTTTTATGAAAACATTTCATTATAATTAGAAACCTTTATCATTTTGACTGCTATGATAAGTGACAACTTTAGATGCCGCACAAATCTTACTTAGCTTTGTTACAGCTAATAAACCTAATTATATTGACTATTCAAACGTTGGAATCACTTTTTGTCATAAACCAAGAAAAGCATATCCTACCTGCGTTGCCATGCCAACTGTGCTAGGCAGCAACACTGGATAGTTTGAACCCTCCTCGTTTCCTTGATACATCACAGGAGTGCTTTGTTTCGTCACAATCACCGATGACGGAATGCCAGGCTCCATTTTTAATGTGAACATGGATTTGGATGAGGCATTGTTGCTTGGCAACGCAGGGTTGCTAGGTGAAACAGAGTCGCTAGCAACATCAGGTGGAGCGAGATACTGGGAGGGAATGTACTGGATAACTCCACCACTACTGCTGTTACTATGCCCTGTCGCCAAGTATACTGCTTGCTGATTGGTCGGCATTGTCACATTACCGGAGAGTTCTTGCTGAATATTGGTTGGAGCTGAAAAATAGAGTGACTTGAATCCATTGTTCTTAAATTCTTGTCAAAGGAGATAGATATCCTTATTACTACAAAATCTAATCTCCAGTTGTGGCAAACAGGTTTGTAAAAAATAAGAACAACGGGTTTATAGCAAGTTACCAGATGACACAGAAGAGGGAGGAGCGACTGTTGATGTTGTGATGTGGGAGGCAGGGAGAACACTCGCTTGGTTTGCTCCTTTGTCTGGACGAGGAGACAAGCTCTTGAAAACTTTACCTGGATGCAAAAAATAAAAACATGAAGTTTATATGGTGTGGTCCAGAAAAACAAAAATATAACAGCCAGCATCACAAAAACAAATGTTATTTTTATCCTCACTTTGTAAAGCACAACATCCTGAACATGGTAATTTTTTTGGCACTAAAAGCAACAGTTACTGCAATTCAGTCAAGCCTGCCCAGGGTATTATGATTTCACAAATTGTTATGCAACAAAAGAAGCTGAACTTTTTTCTGAAGCATTAATGTATTGCACTCTTCACCTTTGGGAAAGGAACTTACACTTGCTTCCTAGTTATTAATACTGAGCACCAAACATTAATTTAAAGGCACAGTGGTGCATAGGGCATCAAAACTGATCAGCTGGTACCAAGTACTAAAGTACTGGATCAAACCTCTATGTAATGAAACAAGTTTAGCCTCCATCAATCATCACCTGTTGGTTGGAATGGACTTGAGTCTTTTCTTTCGTTGGGAGCATTTCCGACCAACGGACTAACAGATCCACTTCCCATGGGCTTGATCGGTTTCGGTCGTTTGTAACCTTGCGATCCAGTCGGCTGCAGAAACAAATTGATGTGTTCATAATATTTTAATGTGTAATTAAATAGCGACAAAACAATACCTATGCATGTCTCGTAAAATACTGATCATGTCGTAATAAGCAAGTTTCGTTTCAAAGTAAAATGCAGATAACATCACAAGACTTGTGGTTTCAAAACAAAGCAATAAACATTGTCACTCTTGAAGAAAGAATGCGCAGTAACATGAGATTCGAAAGCCAAAAGAGTAACCTCCAAAGGGCATTGCAATGTTTTTGAAACCCTACAATTATTTCTGTGTGTTTTCGTTGCTTTTTTAAAAACAATGTTTACATTCTAAATTTCGAAACANGTGCAACTGAACTTCACACATCAAAGCAAGTTACATCAAAGCAACATAATTCATAAAATCCAAGCAGACAACATATAAGACTAGGTTAAAACTTTTGAAAACCAATGTCCAACCAATAAACCCCTTTAAGCCTTTAAACCAAGTTTCTATACAGGGCGATGTTACCGTTACATCAGAACCATGTTGACTTACTTGATACCGGCAGATGTTGCTGGACTTCCAGGATTAGAATCCCTTCCACTTTCAAGCACCTCAACTTTGCCAGCCATGTTGGTGTGAAGAGTTGGGAGATTGGGAGCTACACTGTAAGCAGCCCCACTCACCCTCGAACCTGAACGAAATTGTCAAGGTAAACTTGTATGAGCAAATTTGTCAAGTACTTGCTAAAGTGACGGACAGTCTATGACCGTTTCTGTGATTTTTATGCATCTTTGCTCTAATTTATTAAATATCTCTTTTACACTATTACCAGCATTTTATATCATAACATACAACTTCATGCAAATTTTGTTTTTATACTGTAGCAAATATTTTACAGCAAAACTTAATACTTGTTATAAAATACTTGTTAGTGCATTAAGTTTTAGCATCACAGGCTTTCAAGCTAACACAAATACTGACCCTTGTTAGCTGGCATCGGTGGCAGAACATATCGCACTTGTGGATGCATCACAGGTTTCGAGTTTAAATTGCTCGTTCCAACTGGAGCTTTTCCTGTTGATGAGTTGATTGATGCAGGTATGCTCACAAGTTGAGATGTTGTGTTGACCAACTGAAAATGACAATTTCATTTTGAATTGGAGATTAATCATTAAACTTTAAACATTCNACACAAATACTGACCCTTGTTAGCTGGCATCGGTGGCAGAACATATCGCACTTGTGGATGCATCACAGGTTTCGAGTTTAAATTGCTCGTTCCAACTGGAGCTTTTCCTGTTGATGAGTTGATTGATGCAGGTATGCTCACAAGTTGAGATGTTGTGTTGACCAACTGAAAATGACAATTTCATTTTGAATTGGAGATTAATCATTAAACTTTAAACATTCTAGTTTAACAGAAAAAAGGTGTTGGTAGAAAATTGAAATAGAGAACAAAACTTATTTTTTATGAAAACATTTCATTATAATTAGAAACCTTTATCATTTTGACTGTTACGATTAGTGACAACTTTAGATTCCGCACAAATTTTACTTAGCTTTGTTGCAGCTAATAAACCTAATAATGAGTATTCAAAGCTTAGAAACACTTTTTGTCATCAACCAAAAAAAGCATATCCTACCTGCGTTGCCATGCCAACTGTGCTAGGCAGCAACACTGGATAGTTTGAACCCTCCTCGTTTCCTTGATACATCACAGGAGTGCTTTGTTNAAAAGCATATCCTACCTGCGTTGCCATGCCAACTGTGCTAGGCAGCAACACTGGATAGTTTGAACCCTCCTCGTTTCCTTGATACATCACAGGAGTGCTTTGTTTCGTCACAATCACCGATGACGGAATGCCAGGCTCCATTTTTAATGTGAACATGGATTTGGATGAGGCATTGTTGCTTGGCAACGCAGGGTTGCTAGGTGAAACAGAGTCGCTAGCAACATCAGGTGGAGCGAGATACTGGGAGGGAATGTACTGGATAACTCCACCACTACTGCTGTTACTATGCCCTGTCGCCAAGTATACTGCTTGCTGATTGGTCGGCATTGTCACATTACCGGAGAGTTCTTGCTGAATATTGGTTGGAGCTGAAAAATAGAGTGATTTGAATCCATTGTTCTTAAATTCTTGTCAAAGGAGATAGATATCCTTATTACTACGGAATCTAATCTCCAGTTGTGACAAACAGGTTTGTAAAAAAATAAGAACAACGGGTTTGAAGCAAGTTACCAGATGACACAGAAGAGGGAGGAGCGACTGTTGATGTTGTGATGTGGGAGGCAGGAAGAACACCCGCTTGGTTTGCTCCTTTGTCTGGACGAGGAGACAAGCTCTTGAAAACTTTACCTGGATGCAAAAAATAAAAACATGAAGTTTATATGGTGTGGTCCAGAAAAACAAAAATATAACAGCCAGCATCACAAAAACAAATGTTATTTTTATCCTCACTTTGTAAAGCACAACATCCTGAACATGGTAATTTTTTTGGCACTAAAAGCAACAGTTACTGCAATTCAGTCAAGCTTGCCCAGGGTATTATGATTTCACAAATTGTTATGCAACAAAAGAAGCTGAACTTTTTTCTGAAGCATTAATGTATTGCATTCTTCACCTTTGGGAATGGAACTTACACTTGCTTCCTAGTTATTAATACTGAGCACCAAACATTTATTTAAAGGCACAGTGGTGCATAGGGCATCAAAACTGAGCACCTGGTACCAAGTACTAAAGTACTGGATTAAACCTCTATGTAATGAAACAAGTTTAGCCTCCATCAATCATCACCTGTTGGTTGGAATGGACTGGAGTCTTTTCTTTCGTTGGGAGCATTTCCGACCAGTGGACTAACAGATCCACTTCCCATGGGTTTGATCGGTTTCGGTCGTTTGTAACCTTGCGATCCAGTCGGCTGCAGAAACAAATTGATGTGTTCATAATATTTTAATGTGTAATTTAAATAGTGACAAAACAATACCTATGCATGTCTCGTAAAATACTGATCGTGTCGTAATAAGCAAGTTTCATTTCAAAGTAAAATGCAGATAACATCACAAGACTTGTGGTTTCAAAACAAAGCAATAAACATTGTCACTCTTGAAGAAAGAATGCGCAGCAACATGAGATTCGAAAGCCAAAAGAGTAACCTCCAAAGGGCATTGCAATGTTTTTGAAACCCTACAATTATTTCTGTGTGTTTTCGTTGCTTTTTTAAAAACAATGTTTACTTTCTAAATTTCAAAACATTGCTGCCAAAAAACTTGCATAGAGTAAATACATTGACATGAAAACGTTTTGACAATCGTTGTTGTCATCATAAACATATCATCATAAGTTCTCTGTCAGTTATGTTTTTATTTAAGCTACTTTTCAAATCATGAGTTTCCAGCTTTTTACCTGCATATAAGCGCTGGTGGGAAGAAATTTTTGTCGGTTAAAAGCTCCTTGTCGCGCTCCATCGGTTTCGTCCTCGCTGTCAGTAACAACCTGATAATGTTGTGAAATGTTTATTTTTGGGCAACTTATAAAGAGAGGCACAATGTATGAATCCCATATGGAATCAAATTGAATGCCCAAAACCACAGTGTCTATCAGCAGACATTATCCATGAACATGCATTTGTTTTTGTTCTCTGATAAAGATGTGTCAAATGGTTCTCAAAACATCGGATATTAAATACATTTTAAGTTGGATAAGCAAGGTTCGAATAATATTATGTCACACAGCAAACATTTTTTTCAAAGCACATGCAAATATTTAACATGAACTGGCAGGGTTGCTGGTTTAATCTGCAACCTGTGCATGAGAATAAAGAGCTTTACAGTTGATGCTACAACTCAAACTTGCCCTTTCGCTGCATTTCAAATCAATCTCCATTGAAGGATTGCGAGTTCGACCACCAGACGGAGCTATATCCCTGAGTCGCTCATGCACGACACTTTGTCCCAACCACTGTTGACCACTAGGTGGCGCATTAGGTTGGGAGAATATTGGATTGTTGTCAACATGGGGGGTTGAGTGATCAGTAGTAGCTGTACTCACTGCAAGCGCTGCTTGGAAATGTGAACCTCCCTGAAAAGGAAATTGGTTGTTTGTGAAAATCATGATTTTGGCTGATAGAGTGTAATAGAAATGTATGTCTGACCAGCTTGGGACATGTTGTAAAATGCCTGCCAAGTATCAAAGAAACCAAAATGCATTTTTTCCTCTTTAATCTATTTAGCATGTCAATAGTTAGCTATTAAGTCGTCACAATCAAAATTTGGAAAAAAAATTCATTACTCCGAAAAAGTGACTCATGTTCCTGTCGTCATATTTTAACCACACTGATATCAAAATGACATAATTCAGGAATTGGGAGCAATAGGGCATGAACTGATGTCTCTAGTTGGCATCAACTTACAGTTATAATGTCTGGAGTCCGTATTAGTTGTTTCTGTGGGGTGGACGAGGCAGTGTTCATGTGATGCTGGGCAGTTTCCAACACAATCGACGACTCTAGTGGACTTTGCATCACAACATTGTGTTGGGTGGGTAGCATATGTATCGGTGGCATGACAAGTGGAGTAACTGAAACAATATGCAAAAGACTGAATGCCAAATTTTAGGTTTGTTACTGAACTTTGACCCCCAAAAGATCCCAAGAAGTTACGCAGAGCTTGGCCGTCTTACAACTGATAACATTTTAGTATGTCAAAAACAATAAAGAGTGTCAAAGTTATTTTTTCATGAAAGAGTAAAGAACCTAATAGTTCAATTCAAATAGTATGCAAAACCACAACCCATAGCAGAATTTTGCAGATAAACTGGAAACTGACCAAGAGCAAACTCACTTTCTGGTCAAATACCTTTTAAGGTTTAACAAAAAAATGGTTCTTACAGCTTTGAATTTTACACCAACATTCTTCCATGGCCAATTTTAGTTACCAAAATATAAAAACTATAAACTTGGTTTAGTTTAATACAACATACTTTGCACAGATGAATGCAGTGGGTGAGAGTTGTGATGAAATAGGTCATAAAAAATATTTCAGAACAACGGAACTCACCATCGGATGCAGTTGGAAGTTGTGAATGAATTTGTGCCGACTCAACCGAACCAATCGACGACTCGGAAGCTTTTCGAACTCTAGAAATACTTCCAGATCGCTTGCGTTCCTTACTGCACCATTTCCAGTCGGGATGAGCTTTGAAATGAGCTTCCTTTACCTGGACGGATAGAAATGCAGGTTATAGCTTTTTTCTATTTAACTTCAATCTTACACAGACATGTATCAAACCATATTTATTTAACCATTGCAATTTACAACTTTCATAACTTATTCATTTATCAATTCCATTCATAAAGAATACCAACTATTAATTTTTAATTTTTTTTTCACCCAGCATGTATAATTATTTATGTTTAAATTTTTAAATTGAGAATAACACAGGTTTTAAATGTAATTGATTGGTGCAAAATGACAATGTTATTTAAGCATACCTGGAAGGCTAAATCATGGTATTTTTGCTTTTCGCTTGGAGACAGAGCGTACCACCATTCCCCCAAGATTTTACTAACTGTCCGATTGTCCTGGTTCGGATGTTTTTGGTGAACAAGGCTTCGGTGACGTTTGCTGAATATCATAAAAGCGTTCATCGGACGACGGATGTGATCTTTGCCTTGTTTCTGCACCAATCACAAACATTAAAATCGTTTTGAGATTTTTCATTTGCAATGTTGTGGAAAGTGATGTGGTCTGAATTCCATAGATGCAGTTTATATCGGTTTGTTTGTGTTCCTTACTATCAGGAAGAAATTATTGCTTCCTGTAAAATGCGGCAAACTATGATTCAGGTTAACTTGGACTTACTGTGAAACACAAAAGCCCTACATGCTTCTGGTGCAACAAATCCCTTTGGCAAAGGCATAAATACANAGATTTTTCATTTGCAATATTGTGGAAAGTGATGTGGCCAGAATTCCATAGATGCAGTTTATATCGGTTTGTTTGTGTTCCTTACTATCAGGATGAAATTATTGCTTCCTGTAAAATGCGTCAAACTATGATTCAGGTTAACTTGGACTTACTGTGAAACACAAAAACCCTACATGCTTGTTGTACAACAAATCCCTTTGGCAAAGGCATAAATACATCATTGATTCACAATATTATATTTACTTTTCTTGGGCTTCTTGGATCTTTTTCATCAACTTCAGAAGTGTGACGTTGACGTTTTGATGGTGGAGTTCCGTCCTCTGATGAGAAATGGCTTGCACTAGTTGCGCTTGGGTCGTCATAACTGGTTGATGATGTCGCGGTGTGAAGAGCAGTGGGTGACATCATATATTCATCGGTGTTTATTGGGTGGTAGTTCGGATCGCCAAATGGGAAAAATCTGAAACATGTTAAGCACCTTATCAGGCGAAAAAAATTTCACAAATTCTTATGCCACACAATTCCACAGCAGAATTACCTCAGCCTATAGATTTCAGTAAATAATTTTCACAATATTAGGGTAAGGGGGACTATAATAAATTGTACAGCATGCGTTTTTGCAGATATAGATAGCAGCATAGGAACATTGATGTGTATACTTGAAACTGAAACGCTAAACAGAATAAATCTAAAACTTCCTCTGATATAAGCTTTAACTGTTATAAGTGCTGCAAAGTTACATCATGCAATACAAAATCATCGGAACCTGAGGAAGTTTCAACAATTTCCAAAGAAAACTCAAACTTCCTTTCAGCCTGAACCCATAAACACCCAAGTTACATAACTGTTCACAACATGCTAAAGCTATCTGAAACAAATGTTCCTTCTATCATGTTTACAAATTTGAAAACACTAGAGCAACTTTTTTTGACCAAAAGGGAGAAAAATGAGCATCAGGCAGAAAAAAAAAACACTTGAGTGATAACAAAGCAAGTCCCCTTTAAACAGAGATAAATAGTCCCATAATTAAAGTGTTGTTTACCCTTGCATAAAAATCCTACAAAAATACCAACATAAAAATCATAACCTACACTTCGTCTTCAGATTCCCTTTGACCAGCAGGTGGTGCTGTATCGGTCATTGTTTCATGAGGTAGAGAAGAATGGTTGTCAGCGGCAACCACATTGTTGTGAGCATGCATGGCCGATTGCTGACCAGACATGTGGTGCCCGGTCGGATGCCTAAAACACATCCGGTCATTTGTAACATACAGGGTTAAAACCAGGGTGTATTTGTAGAACATCTTTCTACGCCCTTTTTTGGGTGAACAATAAAAATTGAGGGTAAATTAAAGAAAAATCAAAATTTGATGACAAAAATCGTCAAAATGGGAAATCAACAAACCTTTGTTCCATTCCAGCTGGTGCATTGTGGTTAGGTGCTGCCCTGCTTTCGCTGTTGTCATGGTTACTTCTCACCGGAGTTGCAGGTGATGACGAGACGACATAATTTTGCTGAGTCGCTTGTTCAGTGGGCTGAACTTGTCCGAGGAATGGCAGAAGTTGGTGCCATTGATAAACTGTGCGACCACCAATCGATGTCAGTATTCCATCAGCATCCTTTAAAACACAAGCAAAATGAGATTCAAAACATAAAACTTCTAAGAAAAGTTAAAACAAAAAATAACATACCGATTTCCAAATGCTGTTAGTTTTGCTGTTCAGTGAATGTAATAATAAAAAAATGCACAAACTAAACACAAGTTATTTTTTTACATTAATTCAGGTAAACTCCAAACCCAAATAAAAATTTCATCTATTCTGCCATTTCAAGCAAAGTTTTAATATGAAGTGATAATGAATCGTGTGAGTTAAGCTTAGTACCTACCACATGCTGCTCAACCATGTGGTGGTTGGGTTCGTTTGTTACTGCAGACGCTGTGGGTGATGTGAGTGCTGTCTGTGATGTATATGATGTAGCTACTGTATGTGGTGCAGGGATGGGCAGAGTAGCTGTCATTGCAGGAGTTGATGCAACTGCAGCAGGCACATGGTGAACCTGCTGACAAAACAACATACATATGAGCGTTAAAATGTTGTCCAAACAACACGACCACATCTTCACCCATCATTATGTTCAGTCACAAACGAATAAAAACAGTAAACTTTATATTCTGGATACAAATTTTTCATGTAACACGATTCTCACCTCAGTTTCCTTGGTGCTACTGGTTTCCACAGCAACAGGTAGTTGGATTTGTGGCGGGAAAAGCATTTGTCGTTGAGCACCGTACATTGGAGCCATTGGTGGTAGCATCATCAGGCGAGGAGCGGCTTGGCCACTGGAGTCGCTGGTTGGTGGTAGCACAACATAGTAAGGTACAGCTGCTCCCTCCGCTGTTACAGAAATGCAAGCATAAAAATAAATTCTCAAATTCAAAAGCACCTTTATTATTCAGCTTTTTACAAAAACTTTTATTTTTCGTTTAAGTTAAATTTTCAAAATTGGAAACTAATTTGGGCCTTAAATAAGTTTAAAACAAAAACAGTTAATTCTAAACAAAAGCATATTTTTACCCTCAACATACTTCTTTTTTGTAATTCACAATAAACAAAATAATTTTTCCAACCTTGTGGCATCAAATATTGTAGCACAGGAGTGTTAGGGTACATCATTGGAAGCCTCGGTGCAGCGTTGGCAAAAAATAATGGAGGCTGCTGTGGGTTTGGGTCAACGGGGTTAACCATCACATGTTGTGCACTGCCTGCAGTTGCTACATGCGAAGGGTGATCTGTGTATATCACTGTCGACTGGACGGATTCTTCAAAGTAAAGGGTTTGCATATTTTGAGAATGTATACCTCAGCATTTTATCTCTCCAAAAAAACACAGTGCACTAGTTAAAAACAAACCATGTGACAGAAACTTTTGAAGCTCTATGTGGGTTTAATAATAATAAGTTTTAGAAGTTTGTATTTAGTTGATAGCACAAAGATTTGACTTGAAAGAAAAGACTTGAAACTTTCACAAACCAAACTTTAAAAACCACCAGTTTAACACAATCGACAGCTCAAGAAATCAATTACAGTGCATTAGTGTGACAAAAATTATTCCTTACAAATGACAGTAAAGACTAAACCACGTCAAATACACTTATCATTACATTGCACTAAGTTGGGTTGCACTACATTAAAATACAAAGATGTCAGCCACAGTTGCATATTGCCAAACTGATATAATGCCTGTAAAAAAACTCTTAGGTTCAACAGTTGTAATTGGCAAATAGCATAAAGGTTTCATCTCTTGAACTGGCGATTTTGTTGACACACTAGACAACTTACCTAAGGCACGAACTTGCGCTGCAACAGACAGTAAGGCTTCCAAATTGGAGTCTCCCTTGCTCCTCGGAGGATGAGAAACATGCTGGGAATGTTCAGGAGCGGAGTTTTCAACTTTGTAATTGATCGGTTGCTGTCCCCTTGTTTCCACAGCAACAGGGATGGGAGCGGAGGGTGGCTGTGTCATCTGTGTGTGGCTACTAACCCCACTTTTATATGTTTGCCATGTCGAGCTGCTCGTAGGTTTATCAAGGTTCGAAGCAGGAAGTAACGACGTGGAAAGTTTGCTCGGATTCATGGGGGGTTTGGAAAGAGTCGGTTGAAGTTGACGATCTAACACTAAAAAAAATAACAAATTGCCAAGGTTGGTAGTCTGCATGCATTTAT
Organism: Phallusia fumigata; assembly: GCA_008931825.1. NCBI lineage: Eukaryota > Metazoa > Chordata > Ascidiacea > Phlebobranchia > Ascidiidae > Phallusia > Phallusia fumigata. Next base: position 24,084 of record QXVZ01005707.1, read on the forward strand.
TATTGGCAGGGCTAGAAAATATGCAAATTTACCGGGAAGCCAACAAAAATTTCCCACCAATTTTCGGCAAATCCCCTAAGTTTCTATATGTAACAGAAATATTAAACTAATAAATGTTACAAAAACAAAAAATTTCCCGTGAGTAGGACTAATTTTTCAGGAAGGAGCTTCCCCCATTTCCCCACTTTTTCCCACCATGACTATTGGTCTAGTAAAGTGAACAAGAACTTGATACAACTTGACAGTATTTGGCCTTGAAACTCTTAACTGGCCACTACAAGATTTTAAATTAACTTTCTTACAATACCTTGTCCAGGGACAACAAATGCTCCGTTGGTCGTACCCACGGCAGGGGTGGGACCCGTCACTGATATTGGGGGTTTTGTCCCAAGTTTTGGGGGTGACACGATTGTAGATTGGTGCATGGGGTGAACTGAACCCACCGTGGTGGGGCTGATGTGGGTTGATGGGGTGATCGGTCGGGACGAAACCCCTGGAGTGGTGGGGGTGGGGGTATGACCTGAAAAAGTGTTAAAGTATTTTTAAATCTGCTTGCATGTACCTTGTTACAAACACTGCTTGTAAAAAAGTAATGCTTGGTATCATACCAGCCAAGGGTACTTCAAATACGGCAACAGTTTGGGGGAAGCAAGTAAGCAGATAGAAATATTTGCCATAACAAGCAATAAGCAATAATATTTTCTAACCTATGCTTTCAACGCCAGAGTCGGCGTTCTCATTCTTCAGATAGTCACCTTTAACACTTCGAGCTACAGCCCCCGGTGGCCCCCGAATCTTGGGGTGAGAAGTCGGGGTTTGGAAGTTCAGTTTCTTCGCGTACATCGAACTTGGATTGATATCTGGTTGTCTACAAACAATTTTGCTGTTTTGATGACAATGAAACACAAAAGTCAAAAGCATTTAGACTTCGCACATTAACAACCCTGTTGCACACTGAACATTACAACTTCCTAATCAACACAAAATGAGTTTCTGCGCCAACAATTAGTCTTAACCTTGATGTTAAGCAAGAAAGCATATTTTTGTCAAAAGCTTTATGCAAAAGTCATAATTAGTGCCCTATCTGTATGTTCCAGCAAATGATGTTTAGAAATGACTTGAACCTGTAATGAGATGCAGCAGCTGGCCGAGGTTTTGGCGCAATCCAGTTTGATTCCCTCGCAAGGTTACCAGCGTCACTTTCAATCGATGTGATAGGTGAAAAGTTACGTGGAAGGTTTGGTAGAGACGTAGTGGTCGCGTCATGAAGTAACTTGTTGTTGTGGGGAGGCAAGCTTGGTGCAACTCCACTTACTGCTCCTGTCGAGCCTGAATAAAGCAGAAGTTCTGCATTAAAACTGTATACAACAGGGTGGATCATTTTTAGGAATCTTGTTCATTACAATGTTTTGGTAAAAATTTATTAATATGCCTGGAAACAGTAAAAATTTTTACATCTGATATTAACTACACATTTATTTGTATTGTTGTCAGTACAGTCCAGAATCTTTTGACAAAACTTACTTAAAGCACAAAGCATCCTGGCAGCTGCTTGTTCTTCCTCGTGCGGGGTTCGTTTGGTCGGCGCAGGGATCGAGGGGGCGCTCCGTCGTGGGGCAACAGGGGAGTGCATGGGTAACTGAGGGGGCTGGTTGTCATGGCGACGCTGAACAATTCCCTGTCCCGGTGAGCTTGTGTGTGCATCGAGATGGGGGTTTGAAGCCGACCGGTTGGGTCTCGGTGACACCATCTGGTGGCCTTCCGGTGTCGTGTTTGTGCTCTTACTCCGCTGCGACAAGTGACGGGAACAGAATCCTTTCCGTTGGGATTCTTTCATGCAATCTCCCTTTGAACACAATTTCCTCCATTGCTTGCCTAGAAAACGAACAAAAAATAAAACTCACACACACAAAGTTTTGCAAAGCTGATGTTTACCAAGCAAAATATTTATTTAAAGTTGGTATTTCGATAATCCAATTCACTTATTGACAAATGTCCACAATAGCAGATCACTTGTTGCACTGTAAAGCACTTTGTTTGTTGTCACATGTTATCAATTATTGTTGTCCCCTAATGCAAAGTGCTTCCTGGTTATAACCTGCTATATTGCAAGGAAATCAACAGTGCACATTTATTATTATTACTGTCCAGAAGCACAATAGCGATTGCTACACAACTTCTAAGCAAATTATTGAACTTAACACAAACTAGTACAACACTCCATCATGTTCATTTTATCAATGATATTTGATAATTAAAATCAATGGACATTTGCACAAGTAAAAAGCAACTTACCATTGTATTTCTTCCTTATTCCGCTTCTCAGAGTAACAATCTCCCCCTTTTTGTATTTATGTCCTGGCCCTCCGATGGGGGTCACAGAGCGAGTTGACGCCCGACTTATACTTCGTTCACTTATGGGTGACGTTGGCCTGGAACCTGCGATTGAACCTGACAGAGCCCGACTCTGTGGAGACAATGAAATGCAATTACGACTCGCTGATCGAGTGGTTTGTAAATTTGTCTAAAAAGCACTTTATTTTGCAACAGCAAATAATGCCATTGATTTAATTTTTAGTCACTAATTTTCAACTTTGACAAAATGTTTGCAAGTTTGCCAACCTCTGGTCTTGGACTTGGAATACTGACTTCACTCGCTCCTGAGCAGTGTCGAGGACGGTCGCCGATAAATGTTTCCAAACTATAAGGCACGACAAATGTTTTAGAATATTGACAAAGAAAATCAAAACCATTTAAACAACNATTTTTAGTCACTAATTTTCAACTTTGACAAAATGTTTGCAAGTTTGCCAACCTCTGGTCTTGGACTTGGAATACTGACTTCACTCGCTCCTGAGCAGTGTCGAGGACGGTCGCCGATAAATGTTTCCAAACTATAAGGCACGACAAATGTTTTAGAATATTGACAAAGAAAATCAAAACCATTTAAACAACTCCTCAAGTTATACATTTCTCTTCCTAAATTTTTTGCTAAGTTAAAACATTTTTCCTATGTGCAGTTTTATTGAGATTTGTACTAACTTGCTAATGCCAAAAGTGTGTTCGGGAAATTGACTCCTGGAAGTAGTGGATGGAGGAAAGGAGAACCTGACATCGTGACGACTTCCGTGGTTGTGATGACGAACTGGTGTGTGGTGGGTGGGAGCAGGAGTGGTTGCCGCTGACGACTGATTGTTTTCACTGTCAGATTCCGAGGCTGTGTCAGTCACTTCATCGTCTGATAAATCAGAGTCACTGCAAGCAACGATTTTAATGTTAGCAATGTTTTCAACAAAGAATGCAACAATTACAAAGTAATAAATAATGGCAAAATAAAAACTCTTTGTATAAGTACATTGGTATATTGTAGTGGTTAAAAGTTTAAGTTTGCAAAAAGTCAAAAGCTATCCTTATTTATAGATTTATCCTTCACTCAAAACAAAAGTACCTCAGGCTCAGCCTTGAATAATGTGAACTGAAACTAAATTAAACATCATGCTTACTGTCTTGGTGGGGGCGATGGCAGGTTGGGCAAGGTCCATGGAGCGATGTCGGCACGAACACGATCGATGGGGACTGAAAGAATGTCACGAGTAGATGTTCCTAAATCAGGGTCGTCAGATTGTATTTGAACCTGGTATGACTCTTTGTCAGGTCTGAAAAATTAAGTTTCCATTAAGTAAGTTGGTAAGTTACCACATTCCTGCAACTCTAATCTCTAACAAAAATTTAAAAATAAGTAGAAAACCAGCAAAAACGAACATTAGGAATTGACACAAAACTAGGAATATCAGTATGATCAAACAAAATAGCAAAAAATCCGATTTTTAAATATAATTGCACTTTTTT
>QXVZ01005721.1:0-11408 GCA_008931825.1 Phallusia fumigata
CCTGCGGATGGTTTGCATTTACGATTCTTCCGAAAGGGCAGGGATAACGATGGTAAGGAATTCGTTATTCGGTCGTATGTTCTGAGGCGCTTGACCCATATACAGACATAAAAACCTGATCGGTATCGTCCCGGGTTCGAAACCCACGAAGAAGCGTCATTCTTTAAACTGCGTTGGGTCAATTGTTCCTAAGTTCAGACACAAATGGTGACCAAATCAGCAGGATTCACAGATTTAAAATCCAAACAAATATTAAGGGTGGGACAACAAGTCAACTACTATTTCCCTTACATGATTTAGTTCCTTTCATTTTCACAGACTAGCGGTAATAACAAAAACTTCAAAATTCTGTTACGATTTGAGTATTTTTTTCAGGGAGGGCTGTCCACTGGCCACGAAATGTGCTTGGCGTTTGTTTTCTATTATCCTAAATTGGCATTGACGTATTGCATGTCAGCACCCGAATTTACAACTCTGATGAATTACTTCGGTTTTGAGACGTACAGGTAAGGGTTTGGGTTAAAATCTTTACAACTAAAACTGTAGAGTGAAAAAAGTGTTAACAATAAGCCAAAACAAATATAAGGACAATATTTTTTCAGTAAGGAGATTTGTTTACCTTTTTTTTGTTTTGAAGCTCCTCTGTATTAAAACTCACCAAAAAACATTAAAACTTTGGAATTTTTGCTTTTAGCGATCCACGTACTATCGATGAGGCCTATCTTGATTTGGAAGACATAGTGGTTTGGGAGCCAGAAAAATTTGCGAACAAGACGGCAGTGGAAAACATAAACGCGGTAACATGGCAATGCAATAGAAACTGTTAACTTTTTTTCTGAATCCATGGACCGACGTTTTATTCAACTAACGTTTTGAAACACCTTTGTAAAACAAAAATTAGTTTTCTTTAAGGGCGTAACGTATAAAACCCGGCCTTAATTAAGTATTTGCTTATTTCGGTTTTACCACCGGCAAGTTCAAATCTAAAAGCTGTCGGAAAAAGTGATAGGTTTTTGTTTTATTTCAATTTTGGTTTAAAACGGCACATTCTAAGAATTTTATTTCTGTTTTTCAACTTTATTGTAATTATATGAAAGAAAAAAACAATGCAAATTAAGAAGTACTGAGTTTAATATTATATTTTAAACGGTAAATAAAAATCGTCGACAACCCGGAAACATTTAAAAAAAAACACCAATATACAACTAAAACGTTACACTTTAAAAAGCTTCCACATTCCTTTGAGATGCATATGTGTATTTGTGAGTCACGTGACATGCGAGAGCCAATCAATCCGTCGTGTGTGCAGATGCTATGGAACGAAGCCGAAGTGAAAAAGTTCGAGAGAGATATGATGACAATGATAGCGAATCCAACGTGTTACGGTCTCAGCTACTCACTGGTAATTATGTTTGGCTTTGTGATTTATCTTGTGCTGAGCAGTTAAGCTTAACAGTTTGGAGACAAAGTTGAGCATAGAGACATTAGCCATCGTTATTAAGCATTGTTACCTCTCAGTACAACCTCATCTATAAATTAAAGATTACAAATTTTGCTAAAAAACTTTTGCAAAAACTGAAAAGTCATTGGCGTGAAAACAGAAAAAAAGTTAATGGTCAACTTCCAAAAATAGCTTTTGTAGTTTCAGTGATGTTATTTTATAATTCAAAGCTTTGAAATTGGTTCAAACCCTTTTTAATTTCCTGTAACACTCTATTATGTTTGTAACCATTACCACACCAAGCATCTGAGAGCATTGTTGCTGTTGCGTCCTATTTATTTTATCCCAGCCCCCAACGACACAACAGCCCATAGAAATCATCCACCCTTACCTGGTTGAGCTATCGAACTGCACAGCGCCATTTAGTGGATTTCCAGTCAGCGGTGAAGCCAACGAATGTGTAGCAAACTAAACCTATAAAACATCTGTCGCCTCTACTAGCGGCGCCCGAGGGCTGTTCATTGTTAATTGGCTGTTTTGGGCTTTAACAAAGCATCGCACAAAGCTTGTGCTATAATGTTTGTAGCATTTTTGCAACTTTACACAGAAATACCTTGTGTTTAAGGAGGCTACGTTACTAAGCTCACCTGTGGTCGGCTGATATTGCGAAAACCTGCCCAACAATGGTGTTTTATAGCACGATTTTTCACAGTACTTCCGTTAACAGGTGAATCATTGCGTACTTTGCAAGATTTGCACCATTCAATCACAATAACACCGGTATTCATAGTGTTTTTGACCCAATACTTTGTAAACATTCTTGCAAATCATTTCTCAAAGGCAAACTTCGAGCATGTGATCATATCCGTACTTTTTTCTGTGCTTGTAACGGTTTTGCCCTGTGTCAGTCTATTTCCATTTTGAATTACTCGCCCCAACGCTGCATGATCAAGATTGATTGTTTGTTTTTCATTTTTTATTCTCAGTAGGCGGAACAAGTCAACCATCGAGCTTCCTGCCTCGCAGTTCCGTTAGATTATTTTTAACTTATTTGATTTTTTCGATTTTATGAAATTGGTGACTTTAATTTGGGTCAGCCATCGGGTCCGCTGGGTTGGAGCAATGCCGCTTAAGTAACTTGCTCAGGGAAACACAAGCGACCGAGACAAGATTAGAACCCTCAACCTTGCGAGCACAAGGCAGTCGATCGCCCTACATAATCACTTGGCCATCTGAAGACCTTAGTTGGATCTAAGCTTATAAACCAAAAATATGGGTTGAGACTATCTTGCTCGAGCGGGAATAAGCTGCATGATGTGAAACTCAATTGTAACGCAGAAAAACATTAAGGTCTTAGCCGCTTTTAGCTTTAACCGTCCGAATGCAGACCAGCAGCAGAAGCTGCTGCAAAAACATGTATTTTTTACCCGTTTCTGTTTCCACTTTTTTGACCACAAACCCTCGACACATAAGCGTGCACACACAATCCCAGTTGGAACTCATTCTCAAGGAAACCTGGAAAAAAGCAAATAGTTTATATTGGAGACTCCGTGGTTTAGTTTAGATTTTGTTGTAGCTGTGGGATATAACATGTATGGCAACACCACGGGTGTAGTACTGCAAGAGCTTCCGCGATCACTGCAAGTAACTGTTGGGTGATTGAGGTCCAGGGAAAAGTAGAGGGCTTTTGCAGAGTTCCGGCACCTATAAAATAGCCAGATCACACCAATTGCCGATACTTTTTCATGAAAGGTTGACCCGCTGTCGCGAAGCGTTGTTAACAAGCCTCATAACGTCTCAACGTTGCGCAGCTATTTCCGGCCTGGTGATTGTTTTAGTGAAATCTGGTGATTTCTTTCACCAAGCGAAACTCAACTCAACTCAAGCATGGGTTGAAAGAACAGAGGAAGTACGGGAAGTGGGCTGCTTAATGTAAAGTCACCAACGCACCACAACATTAAGTGACTTTATATTTCAGACGATAACACAATACAGTTATACACCTAGCACACCTATCGCTAAAACAGTTTCATTTTAATTACAGTGTTTTACCCCACTTGGAACATATTAGAAACTTTGATAGGTAGCAGCCGTGCAATTAAAACACCAACACACACACACACAGAGAGAAAGTAATTAAAGTAAAATCATTTTACGCAATTGGTGAATTTAAATCTCAATGAACTTTGGGTTACTGCTTTATATACGGGCACAGAACACATACGATGCATAGAAAAAAAATGCAGTTCAAGCAGATATATGGTGGGAAGCACACATTTACATATATTTGTTGAGTACTAATAAATGTGTAACACCTAAATTATGTTGATCAGCAAACAACGGTGAGAGCACAAGCATTTAAAGCAACTGGGAAAAGCATGTGTAATTTGCAGTAACATACATTCAATAACTTGTTGACACTCTAATATTTTTACTTAACAGATTCCCGATAAGAATACAGAATTTGTGTAATAAAAAGATCAATCTAAAGGTTAGCTTACTGGATTTNATGGATCTGACACAACTTGAGAAACTCGGTTCAAAATATTAGCCAACTGATTCATTTCATCTTTTGACACAGGACTGTTTACTTTTCAGTCAAAATATGCAAACAGTGTTTGACTGGAGCTGTCTTCAAATTACTAGGGGCACTACATGGAACTGAAAAGATACAAATACAATGCCTTACTGCTCGGAAACAAATGGCAAAGTTAAAAAATATCACCAGCTGGAAACATTTATAATTAAATACTCAAGTTCTTCGCAAAAACAAAACACACATTTAAATTACATTTCAATTAAAAAGGCGCCACAATTGTGCATAGTCTCTCCAAAATATTTGCCGTTTACCAATCTTTAAAAATATTACATACATTTTGCATTTTTAATATCAATGCAACAACAAGAGCCGCAGTTCCGTAAATCCATACGTTAAAACACACACTATTTAGATGAGAATATATATGTAGCGCAATGACGTCCACAACTTTCTGAGGAGTTCCGTTAAAGGACAAAATGCATTTGGTGGTGCGACTGCGAGGTACTAACCTACTACTTGTCATTTTAGAGGAAACTTAAAGGAAATTAATCGTTACTGCGGACTGACTGACTTGTCGTCACGAGACCAAAGCCCACAAACAAGTTAAACAACATTGCTTGTGTGGTTTAAAACATGACACTGCATTGGGCAGGGCGCCACCAATGCCGAAGCGGCGATATTTTGCTGAGTAATAACGACGAAAAACACAGAAACAACAATTCTTATCGCGTTTTTTTCCCTTTGAAACCAAAAAATTTCATGTTGGAAAACAATGGTTGGACACGCATTTCGCTTTATGACGTGTATTTATTTTCAATTTGACGACACAGGTAAAAACAACCTTTGGAAAGATTTTTGCATGTGAAATACATCTGACTACATTATGCTTTAAAAACTTTTTTCTAGTTTTTTTTCTCGTAATAGGTTTTAAAGGAGTTTTTATGATTATGCTTAACTAACATGCTACTACATAAAATAACACTTGGGAGAGGCTAATGTAGAAATAAAGCTAAACCCAAAGGTGGCAATACGGCACGGTACGCATTGAGGTTGTGCGTACCATGTACCTCGTTGCGATGACCGTATCGCATGGCACCACCGTATAGTACCAAATGTCAAAAACTCGAACGTACCTTAACTGAGTAAGGTTTTGTCCAAATGGTTAATGACATACACCGCTGTGTCGCACAAAATCGCTTTGACAAAACCCTAAAAAATCATTTACCTTTATTTAAATGCTACAAAACCTGAATTACTAGCAGTCTGAAAAGGAAATGTCAAAGTCCATTAAGGAAGGAAGTTGTAGTTCAAGTTGGGAATCCAAAAAGATCACGACTTGTTCACACTTCGACCTTAAATGAGAAGCAGTAACCATGTTCAGCGCTAGATTGCTTGCGTCTTTTTGCATTTCAAGTGGAAAACCATGTGAAGCAAATGAATTCGCAAGAGCAACCACATTCAAGTAGAAGCCAATGTATCCCACTCCAAACTCTTTCAACCAGCAGTGCAAGACGGTGTCCAGGTAAAAAAGCTGATGTGTCAAAAAACGTAATTCAAAATGTATGGTTATAGAAAGTTTTTAGAAGATGGGTAAGCTGCTACCACTATGGAAACACTGCAGGCTTTAATATGCAGTAACCTCAGTTTTAAAAGCCAAATGTTGAGAATGTCAAGTAATGAAAAGACATTGAATGCTTTTTCCCAGACGATATGTCACTTTCGTTTCCTGTTATTTTACCACTAGAGCTGGCAGTATGTCGTACCTATAGGCGACATCTGTGTTGCCTTTTTAAGGTATTTGGTCGATTTTGTTAAAAAAAAGCAATGTATAAAAGTGTTTTGGTTTTTTAGATATGATTGGGTCTGAAGGAAGTAACAACGCCGACAAACTGGTTGAAAAATATGTCGAAAACTTGAAAAATGGAAAACTTGATGTCGCAAAAGCGACGAAACAGCAAATTTCGGAGGCAATTGAAAGCCAACTTGAGAATACAGCAGAAAATTTGAAAGCTATCGCCGAAGAATTGAAAAACCAAAGGAAATATTTAGCTGCGATCCTGTATTACGTTTTTTCGTCGGACGTCTTTCTGAAGCAACAACGTAATGAAAAAGCGGCGTCACATATTGAAAACTGTGTCTGGGGTATCAAAGAAACTAACAAACTTTTACCAGAGTATTGCTATGCGATTTGGACGCGCGGACACAAAAGCATTGTGCCTGATCACGTGATTCCAATGATGTTTGACATGTGTCGTCAAATCAAGGACCTGACAAGTGTGGATGACAACCACCGTGATCTATGTGAGGTTTACTGTTTACATCATATTGAGGTCAGCCAAGGTTACATACGCGACCGTTCGTCGAGAGAAAAGACTTTAAAAGAAGCGCTGGCAATAGTAAAGAAAAACCCGACACTTTTAACTCACAAAATCCACGGACACTTGTTAAACAACCTCGGTTGCGTGTGCGAAAAAACTTCGCGAATTCAGCAGGCTGTAAAATACTACTCGGACGCTCTGGACGTTTACAAACAGGCAGACAACATGAGCAGAGACGAAAGGGATGAGGAGTTGGAATCGACTGCCAAATGTTTGCGACGTGGTAAAGAAAAACTTAAACGCTTCCGCTGGTGCAAGAACTGATGTGACTTTAAACGGTTTTTACAAGAATTATTTTAAGTCGTAAATGGAAATTGTTTGTTCCTCCAGTAATATTAAACAACGTCCTTGTCTAAACCATTGTGTCTATTCGTTATAGCGGCAATGTCGATAAATGTTTGGTTTGCTTTCTCTTGTAACAAACTTTGTAAAAAAAATTAATGAGTTGTTAAATAAGGCATGAGCAGTAAATGATGATATACTCACCGACTTCAGGAGAAACCCACAAAAAAGCGGTCGAGACGAAAGGCAAAGAGCGTACAATAGAATAACCGGTGGTGACACCAAATGTATACCAGATCACAACTAGGGTCAATGTATTCAATGTCGCGAGGAGTTTTTGGATCACTCCAGTCGTTTAATCATCCGCAATTTAAAGGGCCCGTAAGAAAAGGTGATATCCTGACTCTTCTCGAGTCCGGGATAGAAGCTAGAAGGCGTCGATAAAACCACTGTTATAGTGTTATTTGACTAAAGAATAAAACTCATCTGCGTTGAAACCGTGGACGTTTTGGGATTATGACTGTAAAAAATTTTGTCGCAATGGTATGTTGTGTGTACAGCCAAAAAAGTACCATCGCGCCGTTAAAATATTCATCTGATGCAGTTATGACTCGGCTTTAGATGACTAGCGATGGTTAAATGTCAAATGAAAATAAAAAATGACGTGTAACTGAATGTGTGTGAACATTTTTGATGCTTGTTTGGACAAAGTTTATTTAAAAATCCTATTAGGCTAAATGTTATCACCTCAAGTTTCATGTCATTAGTCCCTGTAAGCTAAACGCAACTGTCTGGCATCCAGATTTCGTGACTGACACACCAAACAGTGCTATAAAACGTCATAGCTTTTTTTTATTTGTAGTATCTACATTTACAAGCCTTCATCAATCTTAACCACGTCATCGGAGAAGGAACAAATATTCGTGTGATTCTTCGGGGGCAACGCACTTGCTTCCCCCAATACGTAAGTTCCGGCGCATGCGCAATGTCACTGTGCGTCACTCCATGCCGCGCCGTAGTGTCACGGAGAGCAGAGGCGAGCCAGCAGTGGCAACAATAACAAACTGTGGAAGTTTGTGAAGAAAGCTTCTTACCCGAAAGCGGCACTTCGAACAGTTAGGCAATTTACAAAGAGGGCTTGAAAAACGTGCAGTCGTTATTTTTGTTAAGATTGATTGAACAAGAATTTGTCAAGAAATTTCTTTTTGGTTTAAGGATTTTTTTGGTCTATTCTGGACAATAATTTGCAACTGAACATTTTTGTTTTGTTAGTTTTCTTTATCAGTCATCACGATGTTTCTGAGTGTTTGGAGCACGATTGGTTTATGGATGGTTGGTAAGTAAATACGTTTTGTACGTTTTCTTACTTTTAAACTTTCCTTAACATTTCTGATTCCACATTTAAAACAGTGAATAGATTCGTGTACTGTAAAATAAATTCCCGGACATCTTTGCGACTAATAAACTTTCGACTAATAAAAATTTGTGCAAATGTGCCTGTAAATTTAAAAGTGTTGCTTGGTATACAATAACGAGCTCTGTGGCGATTACATCATGTTTGTTTCTGGATTTGTTCAAACTTAAACTTCCTGATACTGTGCAGTTTCGTTTCCAACGTACAAGTGCCAGTGCCCGCCTTTCAACCAAAGCAAATTGAATGAATTCAGCACGGTCGAGAATATCAACACCACCACAGTTAGAGTTAAATGCAAGGAAGGTCTCCCGTTTCACACAGACGGAAGCAATTATACTCACCCAAGCGTTTCGCCCATCATAGCCCACTGCCTGCCTTCGGGAAAGTGGGCTGTTGACTCGATCGGCTGTTGGGAAGGTAAGGCAGCAGTGACAGAACACACGAACCATTTCGGCGATCTTTGTTAGGATCGAATACATGTTGTAAACACATTTTGGGAAATAACGGTTCACATTTTCACCTCTACGATTTTGGTCATGACGTCAACATCCGTCATGACGTCATGTGGGACGTCACAACGGCACGACATGCAGCTCGAGTAGGTTTCGATTTCCGTGAACTCTAAACAACTCTAAAGTGATGAATTTAAAAAACAGAAAATAATTTCTTTCCGACGTGGTTTCTTGGTGGCTATAAGCAAAGATGGCAGTACGGTACGCTCTTCGAAGCGAGGCACATGGTACGCACAGCTCGTACCGTACCTTACTACCATCTTTGGGTTTAGGTTTAGTTCTGCATTAGCCTCAATCATAAGTAATATTGTGTAATATCATTCTTTGGCATAATAGTAAAATCTCATTTTAAATTTACTATAAAATAAACTCCAAAAAATTGTATGGCATAAAGTAGTCAGATGAATTTCATGTGCTAAAAAGTCCCACAACTGTGAGTTTTTGCCTGTGTCGCAAAATTTGAAATAATTACGTGCCCTAAGACAAAGTTTAATCACTCTCAACGAGCGCTGTGTGAAGAACCCTTTATTTGACTTTCCACCATTGCTTTTTAAAAAAACAAATCTTTGATCTTCGGTAACAAGAAGAAAAGTGAGAATAATTTGTTTTCGTGACAAAGGTTTGTTGGTGAATGTCGATGGAAACCAGAAGTCGTTTGTCCTTCCGACGGAACGCCCCGCGATTTTTATGTGTATCAACTTCAACCTGCAGCAGTACGAGGAAGTCATTCTTCACCTGGGTCACCAGCAAGTCAAAAATCGCATTGTAAGCACAAAAAATTGAATNTTGTGTTTTTATGATGCACACATGGGCGATTGGGGGATCGGTAAGTAGAAGCAACTTATGGTCAAACAACTGTTTTGGTCGGTACAAATAATTCCAAGCGATAGGTAGAAAGGTATTTATCACTTTCTGCCTAAAAATTAAAGTTTTAATTTGGGTTAGCCACTCTACCAGCTAAAGTTAACAGTTTGAAACCAAAGTTGAGCATATAGAGTCATTTTCCAATTTTAATGAGGATTGTACAGTTTTATCTGTAAATAAATGATTACAATCTTTGCTCGAAAACTTCGCGAAAATCATGAGGACCGAAAAAAACCCATTAAGATCAAAAAATGTTGATGGTCTAGTTTCAGATATAGCTTTTGTCGTTTCGGTAATGTTGTTTTATACTCCAGAGTTTTGAACTTTGTTTAAACCCGTTTTCAATAGGTATTTATCAATTTCTGCTTAAAAAATTTCTTACGTGTTCGCAATTACTTTGTATTGAATAACATTTTAAACTAAATCAAGTGTTTGATTAAAATGCTATTTCCAGACTTTTCATTATCCCACCCACGCCGGTTACCCCCTAGGGACCCCCGAAGCCCCCAAGTACGTTGTCATGGAAGTCCATTACGACAATCCGTTGAAAAAAGCAGGTAAAACAGTGTGAGGTAGGAAAATGTCAGCTTTCTATATTGCAGTGATTGTAAAACATAAAACGAAACCTGAATGAATCCCATACCCTACCTTAGCAGAACAGTACAGTACGTATTAAGTTGTGTGTACCACGTACCTTGTTACGGAGCGCACATCGAACCATCGTACCGTACCTTTTGATAATTTTGGCTGCGTACCAGTACCACACTGCCATCCTTGCCCACAACGAGTACTGACAAATAATGCATTCTTTTTTGCTCAGATATTGTGGACTCTTCCGGGTTGCGGTTAATATACACTCCCGACCTTCGTCAATATGACGCTGGCATTCTCGATACGGGAGTAACCGTGTCTGGAATCCAACACGTCATACCGCCAAATGCTGAGTCATTCTACAGTTTTGGTGACTGTACATCTGAGTGCTTGAGCTACGTAAGTTAACCACAATGATATGGTTTGGGTAAAAGTAACTATAAAAGATTCTCACAGAATCTGTCCCTGCAATAGTAGGCATCTGCATGATGTTGATCACTGTTTCAAATGATGACAGTGAAGATGTGTTTCAGACACAAAATCAACCAACAATTATCTTTAAAAATATCTATATTTACCTCGCATCTCAGATTCTATTTGAATAAGAGAGCGACGATGGCCATACAGGCGCAATATATCTCATTTTGAAGCACAATTTTTGGTTGATTTTGTATCAGAAGCACAGGCTTTACTCTTATTATTGGTTAAAAGCAGATGTATTTATTTACATGCAACCACATTTAGAGTATGGAACAACACGGTTTTACTTCAATCAACGTGTTTGCTGTAACGTTGCACAGTCATTTACTTGGAAGACAACTAACCTTGAAACATATTAGGTAGGTGGAGATAAATTGTGTGCTGTGTAATACCATCTTGTTAGCTTTGAGTTGCAAAATCACAACAAAAACGTGCGTTACAGAAGTTGTGACGAAGATCGTTAAACATTTTTAGCGCTAACCTTATAAAAAACCTGTTGGCTTTTAGCAACGTTATGACAGAGGTAACAAAACTAATCGAGAAGCTCTTCAAACTTCAAACAAATTATGAATGTTGGTCAGAATAAGTCACTTCTATGGTTTGGCATCAAGCTTTAGTATTTGTAAGTGTAAGCCTTGAAAGCCAATATTTCATTATTTAATCAGCATGAGAATGTATGTAAGATCAGAAGGGAGCCAGATCGACATTTGGAGGTTTTGCATTTCCTGCTTATTGTGAGTTCGGTCCTTGATCAGCAGTGACTTATTACAGGAATGGAACAGAGCTCGAACCAATAGCAACCGACCTGGCCTACGACGTCAACTTTCAAGAGACGAGATATTTAGCGGAGGAACGAACGCTTGAGAAGGGCGACACCCTGCGGATGGTTTGCATTTACGATTCTTCC
>QXVZ01005725.1:0-11915 GCA_008931825.1 Phallusia fumigata
TTGGGGAAGTTGTTAAGGTCGCGGGTTCGAATCCTGTCTGGTGAACAAATAACGGATTGAATTTGCATGTTCTAATCCCTTAATGGAATCTTGGTGGTTTTAGAGCAAGGAACTGAATCGTCACTGCTTTAATGGGCCCGCGTTTGGCGAATTGCGAATAATTAAAATGCAAAACAGCTTTATCGGTGTTTCTTGAACGTTTTCTTGATGCGACGGCTTTGAAAAAGTTGATTTGACTTTTGACGCACCAGCGATAAGAATTTAATAAAGACGCTTGTTATCAAAGTTGTATTTCATGATACAAAATGAGTTCAGCTACGAAACGGAATTATTGTGCGACGCCTTAGGAAAATTAAATTGGCGCACCGCGGCGTCTCGACGCACAGTTTGAAAACTCTTGGCGTAAAATAATGATTTCAATTTGCCCAAACAACAAACCAACCGACTCAAGTTTTTGCTCACGTTTAGCAAATTGGGCATCTTTGAAAATCAGTAAAGTCTTTTGCATTTGATTTTGCCCAAACAACCAACTCACATATTCGTTGATCTTGGCGTGCGCCTCATCTCGTATCGCCTGGTAGTCGCCGATCCCTTCGTCCAGGGTGAACGAGAAGATCAGTTCGAACGTGTAACTAACGGTGCTGACGCGTTTCCATGACGACCACTCGCCCTCCTTGACGGTGGTAACCGCTCGAGCCCGGAACTCGTAAACCGAATTTCCCACCAAGCCGCTGATGTCCTCGGACACTGTGAAGCTTTTCCTGCGAAACGACAGTAAACCTGTGTGTTTTTTTGTCGGATCTGTGAGGTTTCGATGATGTGGATTGTAACTTCTATTTTGAACAAGTAACAATCTTAAGAATATCCAACGCAGGTTTACTGGTTCATGTCATGTTTCTTGAAAATATTTGTCGGATCCTCGTAAGGTGTCGAGGATGTGGATGCCATTGCAACTTTAGGATTACTAACCTCTCGCCTTATTCAAATAGAAGTTGCAATGGCATCTACATCCTCGACACCTCACAAAGATCGGACAAAAAGTTTTAAATAAACAACTACACAAAACAGTTAACATGTTTGGACGACTTCGTACGTCTAAATCAGGTTGACTAACCAGCTTCGGGCAGTAAACCATGGCAAAGTGTTTTCAAGACAAAGAAGTCGGCCAATTCAAAATCAAACTAATTTTTTTAACGAAAGATAATTTTGTAGAATTTTTTTATTTCTGCAAAAAAACATGCCACGGTTGACTGCGCGAAGCTTGTCTGGAAAGTCGCTGTAAATTAATGATGACGTCACATTTACGTCATCAGCACACATACCCCGTGACGTCAAGTAGTATTTGTTCCTCGTCTAAGTTCGACAGCGACCTGCCTTCCACTTGATAGTTGATAAGGTTTCCCGCGATTTTCTGTGGACGCCGGATTCCTATTTTCACAACGTTTGGCGTCAGGACTTCGAGAGTAACCGACCCTGGCGGCCCTGTAAATTCGAGAAGTACAGTCTGTAACTGATGATGCAATAAAACCCGGATATTTTTACCCCAATTTTTTCGCTCAAACTTCTTTTGAACAAAGCTCAAATTTCTTCACCAACGTTGAAACAATTCATGCTCGGGTCAGAACTTCGAGAAAAAGATGATAACTTACCGGTATTAGGTCGACACAATAACCCTGGAAACCGGTACCCGGTCACGCCGATGTCTAATGTGTTATTGGGACACTGGCACGCGTACGTCCCCAACATGTCTGTACAACTTGACTTCTTGTCGCACAACACGTCATCTCCATGACATGGGTTTCGATCTGCAAAAAACAATTTTTAACGTCCAAGGTTTAGTTTTGGTTGATTGTAAAGCGGCTTCAGAAAACGCTTGCATCATAAAACCAGCTCCAACATGTGATAAAATACCAGAATGTTGAATACAGCAAAATTATGGAAGTTATTTAGCTTGTTTCATAATCATAACAACCCTGAAATAGGAGTTAGAACTACCTTGGTTCAGGGTGTTAAGAAAATAGGTATGATGGGGAAATGTACAAATCGAGACTCCCACCGATTGTTAAGAGTTAAAACATATGAAAGAGTTTTTTTATAACATAAAGCAATACAATTCTGCAGCCATAGGAAACGTTACCCACCTCTACATGGGAACTATTTGAGAAAAAGCTAAAAAGCAAACAATTTTTTTTACCGTAAACTTTGATTCTTTTTGTGTAAGCAGTCAATTCCTTGACCCAATCCAACTCGAACAGATGCTTTACTTTTCTACTCGATATGTTCACGTTCACATCAAAATCAAGGTGATAATATGTCTGAAAATAAACATAAAAGCACAAGTTCATGATAAAATAACCATCCAACAAAATAGATTGTTATTAAAGAAATTAGAGGTTGAGAACACAAAACACGAACTTGAAGAGTAGCTTGATTAAATACATAACTGCCAGAGAACTTGTATACAGTAAGAAGTTATATTTGCGTTTTCGTATAGAATTCATAGTTTTGTAATCAAGGCCCTGGTCATAAATCACATGTTATTGACCAAGCTAGCCAACTTCAGTCTAATGGTAGCCACAACTGGTACAAATCCGAATAGAGTAATAAATCATAACAACTCTGGGTTTCTAAACACGATACATTTCCAGATTTACCTTAAAATCTCCGCTCCTGATTTTGGTGTTGTTGATTTCTGTGTAGCCCAAATACGCAAGCGGCATTATCTTCTTCAGCTGTCGACGAAAGAAGGATTTAATTGGTTGTCATGTTGCGTTTAACTGAAACTTACCGAATTCCGAAACCTCGTTTTATGAGATTGAGTTGCGACGATGATCGACATTGTGACGCGTTTCACATCTGGAACAAAATCGAAGATGACAACTCACGGCGTTAAACAGTCTCAATAGGAAGATACAAGCCAGTACTTCTGTGCAAATCATTTTCTAAGTTTCGGCAAACGTTGTTGTCGTCATCAAAAATGGGAAGAAAATTTTACACACAAGTACTGGCTTGTATCTTTAACTGAAAACAAAAATAAAATAAAAGTGTTCTAATTCTACGCTCATTAGGAGCTGGCTAAGCCAAGAAAATTTAAGGAAACAAACCTTTTATGTTTGTTTTTGCTAAAACATTTTTAGTTATCTCCTGCCTGGTGATTGATTTACTGCTATTGTGTCGTTACGATTTCTCTCTCCAAGCGAAATAAACTCAACTTAACTTACCCATAGGAAGCTGAATCCAATCAGAGAAACGTCCCGTGTACTTGGAGTTGATCGCCGCCACCCTGAACTGGTAGATGTAGTGTGACGTCAGATCCGTGACGTAACTCTGCTGTACGCCGCCGCGTGACGTTGTCTGCAACATGTCATAAATGATGACGTCAGCCGTGAGGTAACTTGATTCAGTCAAATTTTATTTGTTGTTTGTGTGTGGTTTACTGGATTTTCGATTTGCTAAATTGGTCACCGTTGTTTAAATTGTGAAAAACTGGTTAAATTGAACCGTAACTACCAAACAGCTTCTATACAATGAATACTTTGTAACGCAAAATTTTTAACAATCGCCGTTATTGTTATTATTAGTTCTCTGACAGTTATTGTTTTAATTAGGCCACTCAAAATTTCCGTTGTAATCAGGCTCAGATGAAACTTTTGTGCAGTAAGTGTTGTCGGTTAGGTTTAGTAAAGGTCACATTCAAGCAAAAATCACAATTAGAATCGTTTTAAAAAATTCATATAAGCTTGCTTTTCGGGGTTTTCAGGGAAGTCGCTTTCCACATTAATATCACGTAACAAGCTTTGGTTTCCCAACTTACATTGACGATTCGGTTTCGTTTGATCGGTGTGTGTTGTATGACGTAACTCTTGATGAACCTGGAGTTCAAGTTCACCGGCATTTTCCACTTCAACTTGACCTTGGTCTTCGAGATCGCTTGCACTGTGACATTATGTGGCGGTGGTGGAACTAAAATGAAAAGGAGTTGAGGAAAAATAATGAAAAGCAAGATTAGATTTAGATAGTGGTTTGTTCAAATTATTAGATAAACCACGCAAACTGCATAGTACATCATATATCATTCAAACATGGATCAGCATAGAGTGGATGGGGTCTGCAAATGACGATATTATATCCAAGGACAGTGGTTCTCAACATTTTTTAAATTGATGAACCTCTTTAGTTCCCCCAGCGGAAATGTACTTCTTAAATAGCATGTCCATATCGACACGAAGAAGATCAACTAGGTTTTTACAATGGATAAACTTTAAATTACATTTTAAAAACAAAATTCCTCCCTTTGCAAAT
Source organism: Phallusia fumigata (assembly GCA_008931825.1). Classification (NCBI taxonomy): domain Eukaryota; kingdom Metazoa; phylum Chordata; class Ascidiacea; order Phlebobranchia; family Ascidiidae; genus Phallusia; species Phallusia fumigata. The sequence goes on from QXVZ01005725.1 coordinate 4,303, forward strand.
ACAAAACTTCCCACTAGTGGAGAATCCCCCTGTGGAGAACAGCTGCCAAGGGCAATCGTATGTAAGGGTTAGCACAAAAACTCTGAATTTTCATCACTGAGACCGTTTTAGGCCGGTTGCCATTCACTAACCTCCCTCCCCCGTTTCCTCCGTACACGTCATCATCCACTTGACGTCATCTACTGTGACGTTGTCACGAGGTATGGCTCGGAGTGCAACGTTAAAATACCTTACGTGACGTAATTGTTTGATGACGTAGAAGGAGCGCGTGTTTCGTAAAACGCGGTAATCGACATTGTCTGAATAACAATGGCTGATTGAAACAAAATTGTCGATAATAAACATTATTTCTTTGCTTCTTGTGCAATATATCAACGCTATATATATATTGTATGACTAATTATAAACATAACTGCCAGAGAACTTGTGTAAGTGAATTCGCAGTTTTCATCATCAGAGCAGTTTATTCACTACATACAAGTTCTCGGCCAGACATTTTTTACTGAAGCTAATCTTCAAAATCTTGCCTTGTGTTCCTAATTTTGTTACTTTTACAATTGTGGCAAACAAAAGTTGACACATTTATACAGCACCGCTCTGTATTGTGTGTGTGGTTACCTTGTATGTTGTCAACAATATTCTCATAATCGTCATAATTGCTCCCGTTCAGTTTCCCTGACAACCGATGACGTAACGATTTCCCGTTACTGTCCTCGCCCTCGTACTGCGGTGACGTCACGCCGTCTAGGTCGTACCAACTGATGACGTAATGTGACACGGTTTTGTTCTGCGGGATAAATTTGCCGATAAGTTATCACGTGACAAATGATGACGAAGTTGTTACTCACCAGGTCGACACCTGATTGGACGACAGCCGACCACGTGACGTTGATGTTGTTTTCCTTCACTTTGCATGCGAAGTTATTGATGCGGAACGACGAACCTGCGATGAACCACGAGGTAAAATAGATAATTTTTCAGATTTGTCAGACATGAACGAACCAAACTATGTTTTAGAAACAGAACAGGAAGCGGTTGTAACTATTTTGTTTATTTTGTAACTTTACAATCAAGGATCTTATGTTCCACGCCCTCTTAAAAGCCAAACGTTTTTTAATCCCACGGCTAATAATTTTGTATCCCAGTTAAACCATTGAAAATAGTTTAACTAAACTTTTTATTTTTAATGAATATACATAACCACCTGAGAGCTTGTATGTAATAAATACTTTATATTTGACAATGTCATTAGTGTAGTATCATAATCAATAATAATCAAAAATGACAACCACAATTCGAAACGAAACGTTAGAACGCTTACATACACTGGATACAATAAAATGTATTCACTACATACAAGCTCTCTGGCAGTTATAGTTGTAATTAAGCTACTCTTAAGTCCTTGCCTTGTGTTCCTAACTTTTCATGTTTACAATAACAAATAAGAAACTCAGTAAGCTGTTAACTTACCAAAGTTTAGCAAAAACAGCAACAAACAAATTCCAGTCCAAGTTCTTTCAATCATCTTTACATGTGGTTTCAACGCCTAAGTTTTCGGGGATAATTGTCGAGCTAATAAGCACTTTATCCTCTTCTTATTAACATTACAACGTCTGTTATCAACTAACTTGTTCTGTTGCGGTATATAGTTGTAAACTTTAAATGTTTAAACATACCACGCGTATAAATTATACCAACAAAGTTTACAAACACTTTATAGCTTGTGTATGTACTTGCCCTTTACTATCACCAAACACAAAATTGCCAACAATCTTACACAACATTTTTGTTTTTAACTGAATAAAAACTATGCAGTTTGTCCAAACACGGTTTCAATGCATTTTACAACAGAAAACGAAGTTGTTCTGTTTTGATTAATACAAGAGACCCAAACGCTCTTTTGTGAAAAGTCTTCACAGTAAAAGCTGCTCGACAAGTGCTAATAATACGAACGTGTCCGCGTTCATACCCTGCGGCTATCAAGTTTTCAAACATCACATTACACCTTTCACACGCAACAAGTACGAAGGTTGGGGGTTCGAATACCACGAAAAGCGCTTTTATTTCAACTGTGTTATTGAGATAACTTTCTTTGACCAGGCAAAATGCTGGATTTGGCAGTTGTTGGTTTTATAACAAAACTATTTTTTATGCTTTTTTGCCAAACTTTATACTTGGTAGTCAGGTTGTTTTATTTCTGTTGTTGTTAGTTGATACATGTTTTTTCATAAACACAGCTACTGCATGCAAAAGACGTACAAAAAAATTAAATGCCTTTTCTGGAAATTACTAACCGCGAGTGGGCGATAGAGGGTGGATTTTGTCTATTGATCTTATGTTGACGATGTCAATAGGTTCCTCACGGCTGTTGCAACTTTACTGTGACACTAGGATAGATTTTCAAGCTTAACGTAATTTTTAGGTTATTGGTAGTGACATCGTTTATTGGCTTGGCACGTGTTGATTTGAAACGCGCGGTGTGTAAGCGGTTTTATATCGTTCAGATAATTGGCGTATTGATCGTAGCCGCTGCGGCATTTGTTCGATAGAAATAGGCTTTAGTGTCGATTCAAAACTTTTACTAAGTTGATGATTGGGTCCTAGCTTTACCATGTAATTTTATGTTTTGTTTTTTAAACATATGTTAAAGAATTTTCGATTTTTTGCTGAAGAATTTCACCCTTTTTCCAAATTTTAACAAAGCCACATTCATGAAAAGCAACCTGTTGATGTATTTGCACTTTTTTTCCGAACACACATTTGCGATAAACGAACTTTTTTGCTTTGGAAACGAGAAAAACAAGTAAGGGAATAACTTACCAACAAGTAAAGCGCTCGAACTCCGATAAATTTTCGCAAACTGAACTGCAACCAACAATTGCTTTGCAATAAAAACAAACTTTTCGCCTGATAATTCTATCAGACACGTCATAGCGGCCTATTACTACGTCATAATATAAAAGAGCTCTTGAGCAAACAAATACATGGCCAAGAGCGACACCGTGCGGATCAGGCACGAATCAACATAGAAATCAACTACACACCGTAGATTGAATGGCGACGTTATAATGGAAACATTATTTACAATATCAATAACCGCATTATCTCAACGACCTTGAACTGTCCTTGTAGTTTCTTCCAATGGTAAACAATGCATCCCCTTCAGGAAGTGATAGAGCTCACCATTGTCCGCAAAGCCTCTCCTGCAAGAACACGTGTAACCTCCGTTTGTGTTCTCACAATTTGCATTGTACGAACAATCGTTCCATTCTTGGCACTCGTTTAAGTCTGAAAACCAGTTGTTGGGTTGAGTTAAATTGAATTTTTCGCTTGGTACAGGGAAAAATCTTCAGCACCTAAACAGTTTTAACAAGTAAGTGCGTTTGCTAAAGGTAAAAAGTAAACGAGACCTTCAAGATTCAAGAAGAGAATGGGCCAGTTTGCATTTTCTTTTTCCTCCCCACTCTTGTAAGCTCTCTCCAGTAATTTCACTACTGCAGTGCTCCGGATTGTGAAGTAGACCGTCACGGACGCGAAAGTATCTGATGGTAAAAAAAGCGTTAAACGTGCGACTTCTATTTGCATTTTCACGCATATGTCTGACAAAAATCTTCGCGGGCACACAAGGGATACCATGTTAAACTCCCGCCCTGTAAATTTACATTGACCCGCCTCTTGGTTAGTCAAATGCTTGGTCAAATTGTCTGAGGCGCTCGATCCATATAAGTTATAAGCATAAAAAATCTGATCTGGAGACGTTTTCGGGATCGTTGCGGGTTCGAATTCCGTGGAAAATGCTGTATCGACATCTTTGTTGTGTTTTGACAGCACCAAACAAACTTTACCCACCTCTATCTGGGTGAGGTCGCAATCCAACTTTCCCGACACTGCCAAACCTGACAGCTGGATGGTTCAGTAAAACTTCATCGCTCGTAAAAATCCTTTGTACCTGGTGGTCACATTAAAACACTGCTGTCTATTGGACTTTGCAAGTACATAAGGTGTCGGTTATGGCAAATTAGGCCTACATTGATAGATTGATGTTACGAGAAATTTAAAATTGCCGGTATCGACATACGACACAGACAGTTAAGTTACAACCAAAAACGACACACACAGTTAACTTACAACCAAAATTCGACCCACACAATTAACTTACAACCAAAATTCGACAAACACATTTAACTTACATAGTCGGATACGATCTCCTTAACTAGTTCGTTGTTGGCTGATGTGATGTCAACAGTGGGGAGATAAAGGGAAAGACGAAACGCCTTCGACGCTGGAACAAGAAAAACAAAACTTGAAAGGAATTTCACTAAATCAAAAATACGTTTGCGTCTATTGGTTGGTGTTTAACGTTGGTTGCAACTCAAATCCAAAATCTCCTAGAAAATAGGTCAGGTAGCTATAGGGTTTTACTTTATAGTTTTAACTGCGAAATGGTCTGAGCTCTGTTAATGAAACTGACTTTAATCAGCAAATATTTTCACTCTGCTTAATTTCCAAAAATGTTTTAGGAAATTGAATAGGAATTAATTTTTTCGGAAACAAATTAAAATCGGCCACTGCTTTATTTTTTACTCACTTGTTCTAACTTGTATTGGAAAGCTGTATGACGTGTGCACCTGGGGGTTCCCCTTCCATTTCTCTGCCACCCTTATTTGGTACAAGATATTCTGCGGCAAGTGGGCGATATTGAGGTGAGATAGAAATGATTCAGCGGTAGCTACTGACCAGTCATGTGTACCTAAGTACAGGCGGATTTCAATACCCATTATCCACTGGTTAACCTGATAGTTTAAGTCGTTATTGAGTTACAAAAGTTGTTTTGTGCTTTTTGTGGGCACTGAATTTACCAAATCAACAAACCTTTGATTCTATATTGAAAAACGTAGTTCAAATTTTCCTCGGTTCCTCCGCTAGGTGGCAGCAACCGCTTCCACGTCAATCTTATTTGATTTGGACCAATCGCAACGCCGTATATCTCCACACCAGGCAGAGGGGGCGGCGCTTTAGCAGTTGACCTTGTGCTGAAGGTCGCGCGCGTCGGTTTTGTCTGAATCGGTGTGGTCGTAAACTCAGCTGCAACGACCCGGTAATTTCAAATTACAATACCAGTAGCGTGTTTTGCAAATTGCGAATTTTAATAAAGAAGAAAGGCAAGCCATTTTGCAAGACCGTCATTAGCTAGAAAAGGTGATTTGGCGGAAAAATGAGATTGCAACAGAGGCAATATTAAAACTTTTCATTGGTCATGTTAAACTACTAATTTACAAATTTAAACCAAGTTCTGTGGGAAGGTATGTTTTAATTAGACTACTATTTAAGCCCTCGTCTTGTGTTTCAACTTTTCACATCTACAGCACAACACATCAGAAACTCAGAACATATCAGAAACTTACCAAAGTTTAACACAGATAACAACAAACAAACACCGGTCCAAGTTCTTCCATACATCTTTTATATGTGGTTTCAACAATTCCCCCTTTAAAAAATGTTTAAACACACTACAAATACAGGTTATGACAAAGTTTACAAACACTTGTGGATGTGCTTGGCCTTTACTAGCACTTAACACAAGACCGCCGACAATCTTACACAACGTTTTTTGTTTAACTGACTATAAAACTTTGCGAGTGGTTTCAATGCATTTTGAACAGAAAACGTGGCAGTTCTGTTTTAATCGCAAGAAACCTGAACGCTCTTGTGTGAAAAGTCTTCACAGTAAATGCTGCTCGAGAAGTGCTAATAATACGAACGTGTCCGCTTTCATTCCCTGCGGCTATCAAGTTTTCAAACATCACATGACACCTTTTGCACGCTACAAGTACAAAGGTTGCGGGTTCGAATCCCGCTAAGAACGTCGTCAGTTTGACTGTCATCGTGATAATTTGTCCCGGCAAGACAAAGTGCTGGATTTTCAAAACTTTGTGAAAACGGTTTAAAAACAGATTTTTTTCGACTATTGCAAAACCTAATAACTGGCTTTCCAGTTNCCGCCGACAATCTTACACAACGTTTTTTGTTTAACTGACTATAAAACTTTGCGAGTGGTTTCAATGCATTTTGAACAGAAAACGTGGCAGTTCTGTTTTAATCGCAAGAAACCTGAACGCTCTTGTGTGAAAAGTCTTCACAGTAAATGCTGCTCGAGAAGTGCTAATAATACGAACGTGTCCGCTTTCATTCCCTGCGGCTATCAAGTTTTCAAACATCACATGACACCTTTTGCACGCTACAAGTACAAAGGTTGCGGGTTCGAATCCCGCTAAGAACGTCGTCAGTTTGACTGTCATCGTGATAATTTGTCCCGGCAAGACAAAGTGCTGGATTTTCAAAACTTTGTGAAAACGGTTTAAAAACAGATTTTTTTCGACTATTGCAAAACCTAATAACTGGCTTTCCAGTTGGTTACTTACTATTGTTGTTACTTCATACATGTTTGTTCGATTTTTTTCTATCTGGTTGACGATGTCAAAACTTCACATCTGTTGCAAGTTTACTGTGGCATAAACATACGATTTTCCAAGCTTATCGTAATTTTAAGGTTATTTGTAGTGACCTCGTTTATTGGCTTGCCAAGTGTTGATTTGAAACGCCCAATGTATGGGTGGTTATACACCGTTTGGATAATTGTCACTTTGGACATAGAAGTCGCTGGAGGTCGCTAAAGGGTCACCGTGTTTTTTTTATTCGTAGTCTTTCGTGAGTTGGCAGTACAAAATTGTTTGGAAATCTGTGTTTACAACAAATAGTTGAGATGATTTAACCCTTAGTTTGTAGTTTCTGTGATAGGGTGTTGATGGGTTAGACCAAACTTATCAAACTATTGGATCTTGTGTGGATATGTGAAACAGTTTAAACTCAATTGGTTTTGTTATGTCTGTGAGCCATAGCGTGTATGTGTTTGGTAAATTGTACTGGCCGTTGTAAGGCTGCAGACTTCTAAGTTGTAAAATAACTTAACTTCTTGTTCTTGAACCACGGTTTACTGAAATATTGAAAAAATTTCGGGTCCTGTTTCAACTAATCGGAAGCCAATCCAATCTAGTTCCTTTCTGCGACATTCATTCCGTTAAAGTAGGCTTTCGTGTCGAAACTTTTTGCTAAGTTTATTATTAAAACCCTAGCTATGCCATATAATTTTGGGTTTTGTTTTATATAAAAGGCTTCACCTTTAGCCCTGATTTTAGCAAAGCGTCATCCCAAAACAGCAACATCCCCTGATTTTAAAAAGCCCCAAACAAACTGCTGCGATGAAGGAATTTATTTGCTTTAGAAACGAGAAAAAACACAAAAGGGAAATTTCAACTACTTTCAAACACCAGAGAGTAAAACGCGCGAAAAAATTGTGTATGGTAACCGGATTAAAACATAGAAATCGCGTTTTGAAAATCTCGAATTCCGATAAATTTTCGCAAACTGAACTGCAACCAACAATTGCTTTGCAATAAAAACAAACTTTTCGCCTGATAATTCTATCAGTCACGTCATAGCGGCCTATTACTACGTCATAATATAAAAGAGCTCTTGAGCAAAAAAATACATAATCACACACCGTAGATTAAATGGCGACGTTATAATGGAAACATTATTTACAATATCAATAA
>QXVZ01005725.1:12204-30223 GCA_008931825.1 Phallusia fumigata
CCCCAAACAAACTGCTGCGATGAAGGAATTTATTTGCTTTAGAAACGAGAAAAAACACAAAAGGGAAATTTCAACTACTTTCAAACACCAGAGAGTAAAACGCGCGAAAAAATTGTGTATGGTAACCGGATTAAAACATAGAAATCGCGTTTTGAAAATCTCGAATTCCGATAAATTTTCGCAAACTGAACTGCAACCAACAATTGCTTTGCAATAAAAACAAACTTTTCGCCTGATAATTCTATCAGTCACGTCATAGCGGCCTATTACTACGTCATAATATAAAAGAGCTCTTGAGCAAACAAATACATGGCCAAGAGCGACACCGTGCGGATCAGGCACGAATCAACATAGAAATCAACTACACACCGTAGATTGAATGGCGACGACGTAATAATGGCGCAATATGACTAAACAAAGGGAACGATACCAGACCGTTGTGGAAGCGAGTCCCGTCACTTCCGGTAGGGGATAAATAGCGGACATGACGTATTTACATGCTCTCTCATGCAGAACGGGGTGAGGAGGGGAATGTGCAAAGAATACGGATTTTGGGGGCAACTTTATTTAAGGTAGGGGGTTTCCCTCATGGCGGGGCGGGGTTCGATGGGGTCATGTTCGGTCCCCGAGTACCAGAAGTTCCCCTGCATCATGGCCCCCTGACCTCCGTGCATCGGGTGGGGTTGGGGCATGTAACCCCCCTGTATGTCACGTGCCGCGCTGCCGGGGTGGGTGTATGGGGGTAACATTCCGGGACTTCCCCCGTTTGAGGGTAGGGGCGATGACATTTCGCTCTTCATCGATGTCGTCATGCTGTGGAGTGGCGTCATCATGTGATACGGTGACGTACCGATTGGTGGTGACGTCATACCGCGGTTTGGGGTCATGACGTCAGGAGGGGTGGGCGAGGGTTGTTCGTCTGTGGAGTTGGGGGTCCAAGTTCCCCCTCCCATTGTTCCACTGACCACGCCATCGGCACCGACGGGCGCAGGGCCCACACTGCCCGGAGTTTCAAGATCCGATGACGTAGTAGGTGGCACCGATGACATCATGGGTGACGTAATAGACGATGGTGATCCGGCGTTGTTGTTTGTGTTACTGCTGTTGCTCCCTGGCGACACCATGGGGTTGTCTTTGTCGTGAATTCCTTGCTTCATCAGCTTCTTGCACTTGGAACGTCGATTTTGGAACCAGATTTTCACCTGCGAAGGGGAGGGAGGGCGTTATTAATCCGGACCAGCACAGACACATCATCAACCCCCTCATTATTCGGCCCTTCGTGACGAGCTGACGTCACAAGAGCGACGTTACGTGGCGGAGCGGACGACAATTATTTCTCTGTGTTTATTTAATCACAACGAGGCGATTGTTACGTTGTGGAATCGCGGTTTTGACGGAGAGCGTAAAGGGAATCGCGCAAAATGGAGAGGGGGAGTAATACGCCATTTTGTTTGTGCGAAAGTGAATATCCGCCGATTANTGTTACGTTGTGGAATCGCGGTTTTGACGGGGAGCGTAAAGGGAATCGCGCAAAATGGAGAGGGGAGTAACACGCCATTTTGTTTGTGCGAAAGTGAATATCAACCGATTACACATATTCACTCACAAATCAGGTTTTTACAAATTTTCCCAACAAAACAAAACCTTTTCTTCAGCCCAAATAATTTGTTGTGCAATAAAATTATTCCACTGGAATTTAATTAGATCGCTGCAAAAATTCTGGCATCAAATTGTCACAGTTATCATCGTCTCTTGTGTCCAGCTTTTACCATAGTTGCGTGTGTAGGGCATTGCGCGAGCGAGACAACTTAATACCAGTGGGATTATTGGATGAGCCGAGTGACCTGACGCATAAATACCCTACTGGACCGGATTAAATCAACCAAACCCACACTTCGCAACAGTTTACCTCTTTACTCAGAGTTATAAGCATAGGGACGTTTACAGAAGTCGAAATATGTTAAAAATTTGCATCATCTTACACCGATTGTTAAAACGTTTGCATTAAAATGTATTCACTTCATACAAGTTCTTTTCCAGTTGTGTTATTAACCAAGTAAATTAACCCGCTCAAAAAATACAAAAATATTGTGTTGTGCAAAGGGTGNGCGATTGTTAAAACGTTTGCATTAAAATGTATTCACTTCATACAAGTTCTTTTCCAGTTGTGTTATTAACCAAGTAAATTAACCCGCTCAAAAAATACAAAAATATTGTGTTGTGCAAAGGGTGACGTTTCAAGTTTGTTAGGAAAGCGTGTTAGCAAGTCAGCGGGAAAAAAGTTAAAAAAAACGTTAACCACGAGGAATTTGAAAATCGTAAGCTTCAGCGGACTCCGACGTTCTAAATCTCTGTCCAGTGGAACTCTGTGACGCGACACTGCTTATTATGACGTCATCACATCGAGTCGCAAACTCTCATGTCAATCATCCTTTCTTTGCATTCACACCGACTCGCGCGGCAATGCATGTGAACGTACCTGGGTCTGCGTGAGACCGAGTGTGGCCGCCAGTTCGGCTCGCTCGGGCAAAGCCAAGTATTGAGTTTGCTGGAATCTCCGGTTCAAGGCCTGCAGCTGCAAACTCGAGTAAATCGTCCGCGGCTTGCGCATTTTCTTCTTCTTCCCTTTCGTCATCATGACGTCACCGCCCATGACATGATTCGAGTCTGTAAAAAATAAACGATTCAATTTAATTTGTATTGCGAACAAATTTTGGTTTCAACCCCACTCCTTGCTCTGCCCACAAAACAACCTCGCTTCAGTTAAAATTTGCATTTTATTTTCTGAAAACCAAAGCAACTTTAGTATGCCTAAGGTTCGGAAAAGGGCATGAGTGAAATTAAACGCTTTCAAATGATCGAGCATCTTATTTACGGATTTTATGTGTTGTTTCACAACCGCGTCGTACGAAACTCATTTCAAAAAATACATCGATCTTGTAAATTAAATGTCAATGTGATTTGAGTGTTTGTGAAAAGGACATCGAAAAAATGAAATCACGCCACAACTTCCCAAATGTGGATCGCGTTTTTTTTGTATCGCACAAAACCGACGTAAAAGTGAGTAAAGTCATCACGATTAAGTGGTTTTCTGGAAAAAAGAAATTGTCAAACTGTCATTGCGGAGTGAAATCACTCTCAGTTCCAAGATGTACGCCCCCTTTCTACATCCCAAAATACATGTAGCTTGTAAATTAAACACCAACGTAGCAAAGTCGGTTTCTGTGGTGTTGGCAAATTAATTAAGTTGTCGTGTTGTTTGGATGTTCATGCGGTGCTGCTACTCACCAAGCTGAGAGTTGTAATTACGAGTTGCACTGCAGACCGGCACTTCCGATAAAGTCTCAATAATTGCACAGCAGCGTGAAATCTCACGTACAACCTCTACATGCGGTCATTTGTGGTGGTTTGTGGTCGGTTTCAGACCTTCCACGTTCGCGCGAAATATCCGGTACATCAGAAGATATTTTGCATGACTGTGCAGGTACGGACGAAGCGCTTGCCTCTTGTAAGTTCGGATTATTTCAAGTGCCCNTTCAGACCTTCCACGTTCGCGCGAAATATCCGGTACATCAGAAGATATTTTGCATGACTGTGCAGGTACGGACGAAGCGCTTGCCTCTTGTAAGTTCGGATTATTTCAAGTGCCCGCTCTCAAGTGGATCTCCCGATGCAGGCAAAGTTCACAAGTCTTTGGCTCTAAAAGCTCGTTGAGATTTCACCGCAACGCTTAAGTGCGCGACGTGAACGATATTTTGCGACCTCTGTAGATCTGTGCGCGTCACATGACATCTACATGAATTTCAAAATTCCGTTGGCGCATTCATTCCTCCCAGGCAAGACCAAACTTTCGTTTAAACGCGCAAAAATTTCAAACAGTCAGTCGCTGAGTTCGCCGAAATCAAATCGCGTTTTTATTGTCACGTCACAAAGCGTTCGCAGCGGAAGTCAAAGAAACGAAACCTTGAAATAATAAAACACCACGATACGTTTTATGACTTAATAATGACGAAGTTCATTGTTACGACACGATGTCATTTGATCGGGATTCAAGAATTGCTTTCAGCAGTCACGCGATACTTTAACCTTCGCGCACTTTATATGATGTCATAAAGGCTTGCAAGATGTTATCGAATGTCGTCAGATCGAATTTCATTTTGCACTTTTCACTCGCGCGCATTCGAATGACATTTGTGACGTCACGGGCACGACATAATGGCCCGTTTGTCTCGTGGCAACGCTTTATTGTGGTTTGCCGCCAAATTCACGTTTTCTCGAATGTTTTCTTTACAGATTTGTCCCGGTTGCGTCGCGCTCGCCGCGATTAGGTGTTCTAGAATTAAGCGACACGATCTTAAAACAAAACCTTTACTGTTGTAAGCGATAAAGCAGTTTGTATTTTCCGTAAAAAATCCCTCGATTTTGGAATAGCGACATATTTTCTTGGTGGTTTTTATCCTGTTGAGATGTTGAGACTTCTTTAGTTGCGACAGATTCCGAATTTTGGGCAAGCAAATTTAAACTGGCAGCAACCACCTTGGATATTTGGTTTTAACTTCGTTTCGAAACTTTTCTTTGTGAAAATCTTTCTATTTTCGCGGGCAAAGGCCAAAAATACAAAGCAGAAGCAACTTTCTCCCATCAAAGCGACGCGAAGAGTTGTCGATCCCGAAATACGCGTTTCCGCAAAGATATGATTCAGAGCAAGTTATGTTTATTTACTTTTCTGTNAACTTTCTCCCATCAAAGCGACGCGAAGAGTTGTCGATCCCGAAATACGCGTTTCCGCAAAGATATGATTCAGAGCAAGTTATGTTTATTTACTTTTCTGTATCGCGTCAATTTATCGCATGCAAATAACTCGAGTACAATGCTCTGCAAGTTTCAGGTTGTCAGGAGTTCAAAATATCGCCACGACCGAGTGATACCATCGTTTTTATTGTCCGCTTGCCGTTTTTTTGTGATGTCATGCGAATTTTACTTTTATGGGAGTTCTGTGAATCTGTGTTAGTGGAAAATATTTTAACACCAAAATTTGTGTCATTATTTATCCTTAATCGCCATCTGAATACCAGATACTACTATTACAATTTATCAAATATCGGAAAAACTCATGCCATCATTAGTGACGAAAAGCATATTGCTTTAAACAACTATTTGGACTACACTGTAAATAACAAACTTTAATCGCAATCGCAAATTAAAAAGACAAAATGTTCGACTCCATATTCATCATTCGGTCTTCAACGATTCCCGTGCGACATTCGAACCTAATACATCCCTAAAACGTTTGACGACTTTTTTGGAAGTCAACTGAGGTAAAAATAATTTTCAGGTTCGACAGAATCTTGGTCGCCACCTGTTTGATTTAAAAAAAGCCGTGACCAATAAACATGATGACGTGACCTTACAAGTTCACTCTGATCACAACAAGCATGAAGAATGCGTCGCTCGGGCGGTTATAAAAATACATAAAAGCTGGAATCCGACGGTGCGAGATGAAATATAAGATGTGAGCCATTATGTCGCGAGGTGATGGTGGTGATAAGAGCCTTGCATGGACACGAGTTGCTTTGATAAGGATAGCATTGGCTTTGCGTGCGAGTGAAGCAGCCTGAGGGCGTGATATAAGTGCATATTAAAAGCGGCGAGGTTGCTGCGAGCGCGGGGTGGGACGTGTCATGTAATTGTTTGTTTAACAAGCTCCTGCCCCCGACATCAGGGCCGATATCTTCACTTCAATCTGTCTAATGTTCCATTACTTCATGCGGCCACTCTTTACCCGCCGTTATAATAGTTTATATGAAGCGTGGACATCTGCTGGCCAAGCAGCAGCGCTTAATGGTGAACGTTTAATCAGTATGGGCGTCGTGTAATGATATCAGCGATGTTTAGTGATACATTAACTTACAAACACAATTCACGGCTTTAAATGGTGTCATTGAGGAAATACAATCCAGTACTTGTGTGAAAACGATTCCTGATGATGACAACAGCGTTTGTCGAAACGTAGAAAATGTTTTTGCTTAAAAGTACCGGCTTTTATTTTCCCACTGTACAGTGGATGAAAATTTAAAACATAACTCTTGCATTGTGAATCGACGTTGAAATAGCACATCGTACAAGTGATATGGTAATTATATTATTTTATAATTCCCTTAAAAACCAGTTTGTTTAAACGTTCGAATGATAAAAAATGACTTCTTCAATTCCTTGGATGGAGAGATTTTTAATCGGTTCAGTGTTTTTGTGCTGATTTCTGCCGCAAATTTGGTCTCGTTTTTCCGCCAATTGTAAATTTATGCACGATGAGACATAGGCGGTTGTTAACTGACCAAGTTTTACGTCGCGAATTGTTCGTTGTCGCGTACACGAAAACCTTGTTATCAAATGTTTAATTATATGCCAGTGCAAAAGTTGCTTCGTCAAGTAAATGAGCCAGCAGAAATAATGCAGAAAAATAGTTAAAATACCACATTTCACTTACTCCCGAGAATTTTTGCCGTTTATGTCATGTCATCTACAAAATTTACTACTTTCCGACATTTATGATTCACACGGGCTTTGAAACCAACGCAAAAAGATCAAACGTGCTTGTAGCGACGACTTAAAAGAGCGAAACCCGTACTTCCACCGGCGACTTAAATGTGCACGGCAGCTTGAAATCCAGTTGGCGATTTCGAATCCCTCGCTAATCCAAAGTTAACCTGATAAAAAAGACGCTCAACCTTGTGTCGGAATTCGAGAGCTTTCACTTAAAACTCGATCGCGCGGCGGTTTTTTGTTACAAATGCGCCCAACTATTTGATGTTCTTCCGCGCCCGGATCGATCAGCTCGCGCGATGCATTAGCGTTTCGCCCTTTGATTATAGAAGCGTGAAAACAAAGGAACCGCGCGTGTTTACCTCAAAAGCCTGAATCGGCCTCCCTACTTTGACGCGCGAGACACCATTGTGACGTTGTGCTTTCGACTGTGACCTCATAATTAAACTGCCAATAGTTTTTGTATTGACACAATTTTTTAAGTGAGAGAATCAAGATATGACTGCGCCGCATGGGATGATCTCAATCCTGTGGTGTTGGATTTATGAGTCACCCAGGGGTATGTCTTGACCCATGTTTAACCCCCTAAGGCCCCAGTAAGGCCCAGCAGTTTCGGATGTGGTATAAATTGACTGGCGCCTCACTTCTCCCAATGTCAACATATTGGTTTGGCAACGTTGGTGGCGCAACAATCACCATTATGATGTAACAGTGCCACGTTACGCTCCGTTGATTTGCAAACCTCGCATGTAAATAACGCTAATGGATCACGTGACCGACCGGTTTCCTGTGAGCGAACAATCAACATTATGACGTAAAGGCGTGGTCGAATTTTTACGACGAACACAAACTTGTTCTGAGACCGGTTTCGTCGTGATGACGCCGCGAGGCACGATGGTTGCTAGGAAACCACGCGCATGCGCAGTACTTGTGGTGAGGTGCCAATTAAGGTTGAGTGTAATTGCGAGTTTGTCCGGATGCTACAAGTTCTCGATTCCGCGTCAATCAAAGCCGCAGCGCTGTGACGTCACAACACGACGATCGCTGCGCGTTATTTCTAGCTCAGTGAAGCGGAGAGGAGTGACCCCCAGCGAGCCCCCACTAACCCCACACCCACCTGCAGGACCCACCTTTGAAGTCGGTGTTTGCCCCTGCCCAGCGCAGCGGAAACTTACTCTATGACATCACAGGTTAATTAAAAGCGCGCGCGTCTTCTCGAATTAAGTGCTTGTCGAAGTCGCGTTGCTCCGTGCAGCTGTGTTCGTGTCTCGCGGTTCCATTCAACTTGAAACTTCGTCGCAGCCTTTCGCCGCCAAATATTCGACGACTCGATTCAAACATTCTCAATCATGAATCAGTCATAGTGACGACACAATTGCGCTAGTGTGTGCAGTGATGCAGAAACGCGCGATGCCCTGTTCGATTTTATTCCAGTCACGATTTATCGAAATGTTTAAGAACGCCCTCCCCCCCCTCGCTCGGAATTCCGACCAGTCCATGACCCATCCATTATTCATAACCCCATCCCTGTGTGATGTCATATAGACAGACACTGTTGCTTTTCATGCAAGGATTTTTGCAGTTAGTGTCGTTTAAACATCTATTTTTAAGGCATTTTACGCGGCAAACGGACAAATACATTACAAACCAACCTGCCACCAACGGTATCTGTATTTTGAGTGATAAGCCAATTGAAAAATAGCGATTTAATATTGTTTACAGTCAACAAGTATACTTTACAACCATTACATAAGCGACCTTCGCCTTTGTGCCTTAGCTGATGTGTTGTGTTATAATCCCCCAGTCTCAAAACACGGGCTCTGTTGAAGTTCACCACAATCCAAGTTGACCAAACACTTAAATCCGATTCCAGTTAAGTGCCAACAACACGAAACACGACCCGACAGTTTAGTGCGGTGATTTTAAACCACAACACAAATCAACTGATTTTCGTGACTGCGTTTTTGTAAAGTTTAAAGTATTTGATTTCTGGTTTAAAATACTTTCTGTGTTTAGTTGGTTCTTCTAGGTTCTTCTATTCTTCTATTTTATTTGTAGTAAATAGTCTATTTCTGTGCTGTCCAATATTTTCACACCAATCTAAATGCTTAATATTGGTAGCAAATTTAACTACAGAAGTTTATTAGGACGGCGAAATAGGTGTAAGTTTATGTAAATGTGACATTGCTACCTGGAGGCCGTTNTCTGGTTTAAAATACTTTCTGTGTTTAGTTGATTATTCCAGGGGCTATTTTATTTGTAGTCAATAGTCTATTTCTGTGTTGTCCAATATTTTCATGCCAAACTAAATGCTTAATATTGGTAGCAAATTTAACTACAGAAGTTTATTAGGGCGGCAAAATAGAGATGTAAGTTTATGTAAATGTGACATTGCGACTTGGAGACCTTCATGCAAATGGTATATTTAATTTTTTAAGTCGGTTTTGTGGGTATGCTTCTACGTTTACCGAGGTGAACTTGACATTTATGAGTAGATGTCAAAGTCAAACGTTGTAAATGTCAATGGAACCCAAACGCGACCCATTGAATTTTTATCTGTGAACAATTCACTACATATAAGGCGGTGCGTAGTAGTAGAAGTTTAATTACTGTTTCCGCGTCTAAGGCTTGCTGTATTCAAGCCGATAATTATATGATGTCGATAATTAGAAGATTTTTCATCAACACAAACTATACAAGCTTGGAGTGATATTTGGTTTTGTGGTGTATCTAGCGCCTCTAGTGTGGTGTTTGGTCTTTAAATTGTAACAAGACACGACTGTTGATGTACTTAATACATTTTGTGGTTACGCGTTACGCCTGTAAGGGGTAAAAAAGCTTCTCTGCTGTTTGAAACGTTTGAATAGCTGCGCAGTTTTGTTATTTGCTTGTAAAACAGGTTTTCGTTCAAATAATTATTGTGCTGCTTTTGAATCCTGGCAATAAATCATGCAAATAAATCAACGAAACCATATTAAACTCCGTGTTTAGTGCAAATTGAACGATTTCATTCGTTAAATTAAAAAAAGCTTTTTAACTAACTTTATAACAACCAGCATAAAAGCAATCACACCCCTTGTGTCGTCACAATACAAAGGCGCGATATTTGGCGACACAAAATGGCGGCGCAACCCCTGCGGATCGAATATCACGTGCGAAGGTCGTCATAGCGACTGTGGTGCGATGAATTATTAAATAAAGCGGATGGTGTGGGGACGGGGTATGTGGGATTTCTGTGTGCGGGTGTGTGCGAGATGATCTGCTGTCAAATTTCAATCACGACAAAAACTTGGTTTGTCAAGATGGAGTTGGCAGCCAATTCGGGTGAAAATGAATATTTCAAGATCTGGCGGTTCTTTAGGGTTTGAACTTGGACTTGCACGCCAAATTTTTTTCTTCTACTGCTTTGGGTGGCCGCGTTTTTAGGAAAATAAATCTGAACGATAGGCAAGACTTAATTAGGTGTTTATATTTGGAAGCTTGCATCTCGCTAAATGCTGGGCAGGTGAAATGTGCTATTTGCAAGCATAAGGAAATTTTTTGGTGCAGATCCAAGTTTTAACTTTAAAGAACCCAAAATTTGTGAAATACAGCGCGATGCTTTCGTATGAACACATCTTAACACTGCTGTCATTCTAAGATGCTTAATTTATCGCATCACTAGCATGTCCTTCATAACACTCTTATTACACACCGTGAACTGTTAAACCAACTGTGAAGAGCCTTGCAATTTAACCCTTAAAACTTTACAATACATTTTAACCCCAAATGAGGTTATAACTGTTACGTGCGTCTACGTCACAAACCAAGCTTAATCGCATTTCGCTTACACGATGATGACGGCGTGAGATGTAATCGGGAATGTGTGCAACGAGACATGTAAATGATTTGGTAATGATGATTCGATATAAATACTTGTCGTTGACTCGAGGACGAAATTTGAACCCCGAAAAATGGTGCGCCAGTAGTTTTCTATTTCGGTTGCTACTTGTTTGCACGTCGAGGTTTAAAGCGAAGATCAGCGTTTTTAAGTACGTTAACATTTTACAAACTATTTTTTAAAGTTTCTACCCATATAAAAGTAACTTAGTTGTAAAAAGGACTTTCAGAAAAGACGACTGATAAAATAATATTGCATAGTAACTTGGCAGTTCACTTTACAGCNTTTGAACTTGGACTTGCACGCCAAATTTTTTCTTCTACTGCTTTGTGTGGCCGCGTTTTTAGGAAAATAAATGTGAACGATAGGCAAAACTTAATAAGGTGTTTATATTTTGAACCTTGCATCTCGCTAAATGCTGGGCAAGTGCAGATGTGCAAGCATCAGGAACATTTTTGGTGTAGATCCAAGTTTTAACTTTAAAGAACCCAAAATTTGTGAAATACAGCGCGATGCTTTCGTATGAACACATCTTTAACACTGCTGTCATTCTAAGATGCTTAATTTATCGCATTATTAGCATGTCCTTCATAACACTCTTATTACACACCGTGAACTGTTTACCTAATGCACATCCAACTGAGAAGAGCCTTGCAATTTAGCCCTCAACACTTTACAATACATTTGAACCCCAAATGAGGTTATAACTGTTACGTGTGTCTACGTCACAAACCAAGCTTAATCGCATTTCGCTTACGCGATGATGACGGCGTGAGATGTAATCGGGAATGTGTGCAACGAGACATGTAAATGATTTGGTAATGATGATTCGATATAAATACTTGTCGTTGACTCGAGGACGAAATTTGAACCCCGAAAAATGGTGCGCCAGTAGTTTTCTATTTCGTTTGCTACTTATTTGCACGTCGAGGTTTAAAGCGAAGATCAGCATTTTTAAGTACGTTAACATTTTACAAACTATTTTTTAAAGTTTTTACTTGTATAAAAGTAACTTAGTAGTAAAAAGGACTTTCAGAAAAGACGACTGATTAAATAATATTGCATAGTAACTTGGCAGTCCATTTTACTGCTGAGTTTTTTTTCCAAAACTTTTCAAAGTTAATGTTTTTGCTCCTGTTTGAAGTCGGAACGGATATTTTGGGAATTAAACCCAAAGTTTGAGGATAAACCAGATTCCCTTGAAGTGAAGTTCTCATGTGGTTTCGAAAGTTAGGCTACCGTAAGAAAGTTCGCAGTAAATCTATTGTTTAGTTTTCCTGCCTAAAACCGCGCGCACAGCACGGGTCGGCGATGCATGAATGTTACCAGCAGTCACATAAGGCGTCTGGTTTATGCTTTTGTGGGAAAGTCTTGCCACAAACATCAGAGACGGTTGGAATCGAGTGTTTGATGTCGACCTGCTTTAAACACGAGAAGCATCGACATATTCCGCACCCATTTGCCCGTGCATCGATGCGACGCGACCCTTCCTTTGTTACAAGTAATTCTACAACTCATTGTTGCGATTGATGTCCGCGGATTCACATGGCCGCCCACATATCGCGCGCAGAGCCCCCCAAACACCCCTCCAATGCGCCCCCGATATGGGTTATCGTGGGAAACACTGGGTCAATACTGGGGCAAATATTTTAATATGAATTTTCTATAATTCCCGCCCCCGCCGATGACGCACAATCATCGCGCGCTACACAAATCCAAACTCGATTATGACGCGTGTGACGTCACAATGTCAAAGGGTCGCGATTGGTTTGTGAAGATTCTGTAAATTGTTTAGTCGTGGGCAGCTAAACCAACAAGAGACTCACGCGAGTTCCATGATTAAGTCGTCTCGCCATCGGTGACTCAAAATATTTCCTACCAAGTTCACCAACGGCTTTTACATCCATCAAACAACTCGTCGCCGTTGTTGCAAAAAGCTTTTTACGCGCGCGTTTACGATTGTTACGTCATATAGGAAGCATTACCTTGGTGTAGAACGGCGTCGCTGAGACTGGCGCAGTTCGGGTATTGGTTCATCAATCCGCCGTACGACGAGTGACTTGGAGGGCCGTACGCCGACGAAAACCCAGGGAAACCCCCGGCTCCAGGTCCTAGGGGTGGGGGTGGAGGGGCAGAGTAACCGGAAGTTGGGGTCTGCATACTGTGTGGGTGATGGTTCGAAACTGGGCTCACTCCCGACGCCACAGACGCGGAGATGCCTTGGATAGCTCCGTGTTGGCTCGTCCCGCCGGAAGGCGACGCGTAAGTCGAGCCCGGCATTCCGTAGCTGCCTCCTACCGGGTTTCCGAAGCCCGAAGGCCCGCGAGCGTTGCCCAGATATCCCGATGCTGGCGTGGGTTCGTAGCTGTAGCCATACGCACTCATTTGGCTTTCCGCGTGCTGCGACGAAGAAACATAAAAGGAATGAGTTTTAGCCACAAATTGTCACTTCCAAACGCCCCGCTTCCAAACTCCCAGAGCCCGGTAATTATTATCATGCAAAATGGCAGGCCGAGCGACAAATTACAAGCCGTAAGCGACAATCAGCACGCGGTGTTTGTATCGCGCGACATGATTCAATCGGAAACGCGACATTTGATCGAAACAAAAAAAAACTTACAAAGATTCTCATTACCCTTGCGTCAT
This sequence comes from Phallusia fumigata, assembly GCA_008931825.1. Taxonomy (NCBI): domain Eukaryota; kingdom Metazoa; phylum Chordata; class Ascidiacea; order Phlebobranchia; family Ascidiidae; genus Phallusia; species Phallusia fumigata. Next base: position 25,274 of record QXVZ01005725.1, read on the forward strand.
GAAAACTGTCGTTTTTTTTCGCCAAATATTCCTACTTTTTTGGGCAGGGCAAGCGAATTAACCTGGGTCTGCTTCCAATCTAACTCAATCTTAAACCACATTATCAAAAATTTAAAAATTCATGACGCGAAATATTGAGTAGGAACAATCGACCAGCTCGAAAACATTAAGTGTCAACATTTTTCCACTTTGTGTACGCATAAAATCATCGTTGTGGAAGGATGTTCAAGATATCGGATAGAATTTCGGAATTTTCCTTGATTATTTCGATACAACGCTGTAAATTAACGCATTACGTTCAATGCATGATTCACAAGCTTAAAGATCTGTCCTATGAAGCTCAATTTCCATGCAATTCCACATCGGATTACTTCACAACGGGTAAATTGGATCCCGTTTTGCGGTTCCACATGTTGCAGATTATAAAGCTTTATCGGAATCGCCAAAATGTGTTTTCAATTTCGGGACTGGTATAAAATTTCGCATGAAACAAAACTTCAGAATTTTAGAAACAGAAATACAAAAGAGTGGCCTTGTGCACTTTGTATTGAACCCTATAAAACAGCAATGGCTGATCAAGATAAAATTTAAACTGATGATAACAACAGCGATTGTTGGGACGTTTGCAAAAACGCGTTGAATGTTTGCAGTATTTCTGGCAGCAATTGCGAGGCTGTGGAAGAAGTGGATGCTTGTGGTGTAAATTATGTTGAGCCAAAGCCAAATTTAATCATGTTTTTTTTTCCTGATTGTACGTTTCAGTAACATACTCGGTGTCTATGTCTGGGAGCAAATGATCTAATCTGGCTACTGACTTTTATGCTTCATGTAAAAATGTAGTAATATCTTACAAGACTTTTGGGACATTTTAAATGCAAAAAAATACTAAAAATACGTTGTCAGCATCATAGTAAGTTAAAGTTTTGCCTCAAGGCGATCGAAAGGCCAAAAAAATATTGTTTTTGCTGCACAATTCACGGTTTTAAATAATCTTAATGAGAAGATACAAGCCAGTACTTATGTGTGAAACATTCCTTATAACGACAACAGCGTTTGTCGAAACGTATAAAATATTTTACACACAAGTGCTGACTTGTATCTTAACCAAGCGTTTTACTTCAATCAATCCCGCATTGTAAAATATTGCTGCCTGTATTGAAGCGGTATTCGAGCGTCAGAGCCGCGTGTTGGAATGTGACGTCTAACATCTCTCTCCCATGGCTGAGATGGCGGAAATCGACGCGACCTGCTCGGTAATAACAGGTTGCGTGGAATGCCTTTCCACCTGTCGACGATACAACGCACCATCTCTCCCATGCTTGGCGTGGAAACCTTTCAAACCCACAACTGCTGCTGTTGCTGCTGTGTTAGTGACTGGTCGATTTCAAATTGTCTTTGTTGGACGAGTTGTGTTCGAAAATAGTTTGTGCTCGATTACCGGGGTGAGCTTTTATTTTTAGTTTGTGGAGATAGCCCCCATTTTGGTTTCCTATCAGTTTTTTAGTTTTAACCTAAATGAGTTGTGACAATTTTTTTCTACGATGGCTCTGGGTTAATATCTACATTGCCCTCTTTCCCCGTGGTTAAAGACACGTCAAAACTTCCAGGTTGTTTTTAATTTAGTGGTCGTTAATTTAGTGGAGATGGCTGCAAATTTCGATCCAGTTATGAAGGAAAATTTTTTTCTCGAGTGTGGCTCTGGGTTTAGATTTATAGCATTGTTGCCCACCACGCTTTAAAATCACGTCAAAATCCCCAGCAGGTTATAACCTTACTTGGGGCAGCGTAGACATAAAAACTCCTATATTTCAAAACTGTGTTCCGCGTCATCTTGCGCGGAAGCTGATTCACTAAAAAAACTTGACGGAAATAAAAGTGACCCGGATGTTTACGCGACACTCATCGAAACGCGATACATGTGTCACGTGACAAGGTCGCAGGTCATCCCGACACAGAGTGACACGTAACAATGTCATATTGTGACATCATAGCGGCATAGATTTTATCACATTTTGTCGCTAGTGTTTAAAAGCAAAGGTTTTTTTTGGAGGGGTCAAGTTAATAGTGACGTCACAGTACTTGGTCTTCTAGTGATATCGAATGTGGCGAGTGTCGGTGTGTGCGATAACAATCACGATTGTTTTCATCTTCCCGCCGCGCGATTCTTATCGTTCCCATTCGTCCACCTCCGCCCCTTCAAAGCGTCCTCCCACATGTTTATTTGTTTTATGTTCCAGTATATTGTTGTTGCCGCGCGCTAATGTTCCTGGCACACGTCACGCACGCACTTTTACTGCCCACACAGAAGCACGCCAGCGCGCGCGTCTCACAAATCGTTATTTCGAACGTAGCCACCGCTCGTAGGAAGCGCGCTCATACATGCGAGTTGTAATTGCTGTCACAAAACAAGGTCGGCCAAATACAGCAACCATCGCTTTATCGCGTCTGACGATTGTCTGAAAACTAAAATAGCATTGAAATAATATTTAATTGAACTTAAATTTATTTTGAGGTGCACAATTCACGGTTTTAAATAGTCTCATTGAAAAGATACAAACCAGTACTTGTGTTTAAATCATTTTAGACGTTTCCACAAACGCTGTTGTCATCATCAGATGATAGAAAATGTTCTACACACATGTACTGACTTGTATCTTTTGTTGAAGTTTATTTTTTACTGTGACTGGCGATTCAGTTCCTAATTTACATTCAGTTGTTTTTTTCGCTTCATGAAAGAAATCACAGCGACACAATTTCACTAAAACAATCACCAAGCCGAGGATAGCTGCGCAACGTTAGGACGTTAAGGCGCAAATATAATGGAGGGCACAATTGGTAGATGGAGGTTGAACGCGCTGCAGCTACACCGTCATTACATGGCGTTATGTGGTGGGGACTCGCAAAATAAAATAAGGGTCAGAATCATAGTGGTAAACTAACTGGCCCCGCCCAACGAGGTTTTCTGCTGCAGTGCGGAATAAAACTGTAACGCGAATTGTGTTGCGGCTTCGTTTCGATTTTCTATTTTCTCAGCGCTACTGCACGAAAACTATTGAACTTAAATTTATTTTGAGGTACACAATTCACGGGTTTAAATAGTCTCATTGGGTAGATACAAGCCAGTGCGTTTAAATCATTTTAGACGTTTCCACAAACGCTGTTGTCATCATCAGATGATAGAAAATGTTCTACATACATGTACTGACTTGTATCTTTTGTTGAAGTTTATTTTTTACTGTGACTTGCGATTCAGTTCCTAATTTAGATTCAGTTGTTTTTTCGCCTTGTGAATGAAATCACAGCGACACAATTTCACTAAAACAATCACCAAGCCGAGGATAGCTGCGCAACGTAGAAACGTTATGAGGCAAATAATAATGGAGGGTACAATTGGTAGATGGAGGTGGAACGCGCTGCAGCTACACCGTCATTACAAGCGGTTATGTGGTGGGGACTCGCAAAATTAAATAAGGGTCAGAATCATAGTGATAAACTAACTGGCCCCTTCCAACAAGGTTTTCTGCTGCAGTGCGGAATCAAACTGTAACGCGAAATGTGTTGGGGCTTCGTTTTAATTTGCTATTTTCTCAGCGCTACTGCACGAAAACTAACCAAGCATGACCGATATTTGAAAGGTTCGGTAGTTCCGGTTGAGCGAACATAAAACCCACCGATGCGTGACGACGATGTGAAGTGAAAATCAACGACTGTCGAAATTCGCAGAACGGTCAATTATCTGCGAGCGAGCGAGGGTTCCCTGGGCTGGGAAAACGCAACAAAGTATTGCGAGGCGTTGCCGCTTGTACACGATGTTTGGCNCTATTTTCTCAGCGCTACTGCACGAAAACTAACCAAGCATGACCGATATTTGAAAGGTTCGGTAGTTCCGGTTGAGCGAACATAAAACCCACCGATGCGTGACGACGATGTGAAGTGAAAATCAACGACTGTCGAAATTCGCAGAACGGTCAATTATCTGCGAGCGAGCGAGGGTTCCCTGGGCTGGGAAAACGCAACAAAGTATTGCGAGGCGTTGCCGCTTGTACACGATGTTTGGCCCGGGGCTGTAGGATTAAGGATCTGCGCCTTGTAGTCTTGACATGTCCGACACGACGCTCGCCGTGTTCCCTCCCGCTTGCGGCCTGCTTTGATGCCAGCTTACCACCGACGTCACTCCAGATTAGCTCCACGTGAAAATAACCTTTCCCTCATCCGCAGTACTAATGTCACGTGACGGCGGCAGTATTTTTTACCCCATGTTTTCATGTTTTTTACGTTTTTTTGTTTAGAGTTGTTGCAGTTTTATATAAATTTTAAAACCATTGTGATTTGTCAAACGGTAACTACGGAATAGTCGCGTATGATGTCATAGTCACTCTTCCAAATCATTTTTCCCGCGTTTGGATGTCTGTATTTTACATTGTATCCCATTCGAGTCAAATTATTGCAAAGGATTGCAGAACTAAGGTACTGAAAACAAAAATCTTGAAAAAAACATTCACCCACTTCTCCACAACAAGTTCCCAATAATGTTTTCACCACCGCTGTGTTGAGAAGCATCCTAGCAAACCTAATCAGAGTGAAAATCTTAATATAAAACGCGAACCCCCCTTAGTGTGACCCTCTCCGTCAAACCTCCGCGTGAAAGTTAGGGTGTGAGGTTACAGGGCGAGCTGAGCGTCGATCTTTGATATATTTGAGAAGATATCACGATCTTGGACGAGCTCTGTGGTGTCGTGTTTCAATGAATATCACTTGAGGCGACGCAAAGTAAAGGCGAGTGTCACGAAAAGTGCCATGTATTGCCGTTGCTACGCTTTGCACTATTTCCTATAGAACTGTTTCAATCTCCTACACCATTGGCCTCTATAGGTTGCTTCAAACGCCATTTATATGCGGCTGTAGCCTTGGTAAAAGTCTCACCACATCTAGAGGCTGTAAAGTTTTGTT
>QXVZ01005727.1:0-13850 GCA_008931825.1 Phallusia fumigata
TTTTGCACACCCCGATGGCCCCGCTCCACATCCACATGGCCTTTATATAACAATAAAGCAATAGATTGAATAAATGTCAGTAGCTAAAGATCACCCCAATGTGACTGTTTTCAAAATGTGTAACCACTCACAATACAAAAAATAATTGCATGAAATTCAGTTTAAGAAAACTTGATTTCCAAGTGGGAAAGAATCTCCAACTTTGTAGTTGAGTTATTTGTGGTAAGCGTAGTATTTCTTTTTTGGTGGACAGGTGGTTCTAAACCTTTTATTGTTATTTCTTGTCTATCAGTATAGAAATTTTACTGATTTACAGCATCTGATTGATCTGATGTTAGAAACTTAGAAAAAAGGATTTCATCTGAGAGGACCCACAAATAAAAAAAATGACTACCATATTAGCAGTAATGATTGTCTTCTAACCATTTAGGTATTTAAAAGAAACCCTCTATGTTACGATAAAAAGTCTCAAATCGCCACTTACGTAGCGGGATATCTTCCGGCAAGAGATGAGTTGACACATCCGGGACCATACCCGGTGCATTCGCAACATACAGCGCAAACCATACACACTTCTTTCCTCCACTTGTGCTTGTCAGGGGAACAGATGGGAGCATTAAGTCCGTCTCCAGCTAGGTCATTGCCAAGTTGAACGTCGTCCATTGATTTGTCCTCAGGCATTGAAACTGCACGAAAGTGATTGTTGAGTTATATGTTTAGGTTGTGCGTTCTAATCCTATCTCAGTCGCTTGTGTTTCCTTGAGCAAGAAACTTAAGCGACATTGCTCCAACCTAGAGGAACCCGATGGGTTGACCCAAATTGAAGTCACCAAATTTCAAAAATCGAAAAAATCAAATAAAAAATTATCCAACGGAACTGCAATGAAGCAGGTAGCTCGACGGTGGACACGTAATGAGCATAACGCATTCAGGTGTTGTTCCGCCTTCCGAGAATAAAAATGAAACAAACAAACAATGTTAGCTCAATAAACAGCAGAAGCTTCAAACAAACAATTTTTTCAAACAGGGCAGTAAAAAACAAACAAAAAGCAGAGTGAAAACAATGTGTCCCCTTCAGGAAGGGACCAATAACAATTTTGTAGATGTAGCAAGTCCTTGTTTGTAAAATATTTTCTACACTTTGACAAATGTAGTTTGCAACAGCCAGTGCAAAGCACGTATTTCATTTTGACTTGGATATGTTTGCAACAAGTCACTGTATGAATGTCTAGCAACAGACTTCCCTAGTATTTTGAAAGTAACTGAAAAATTGGGAAAATAGTTGTTTCATGGTCACAGTCCTCAGGCTATGAAAGTGATCATACTACTCAAACTTTTTTGTTTTTTTAGGGTTTTTCAGTGAGAAAATCCAGAGCTTGTGTGTAAAACATTTTCTACACTTCAACAAACGCTGTTGAATTCAGAAATGATTCGAAAAAGTGACACAAAGTGACTTGTTGCATATAAAGGGTTTATGTGTTCTCATATTTACCATCTCGTTCCTGCTCCACTTCGGCCAATCTTTGTGCCATTGGGGTTGTTCCCTCCTGTCGGCCGCACTGCCCCTTGTTGTTAACACCGGCCGACCAGATCCGACCATCGTTCGACAACACAATAACATGTGCCTTGCCTAGTCCGACATCTTTTACATGGACATTGTTTAAGGACGAAACTAGTCCTAAAATGAAAAAAGATTGTCAAAACAATGAAATATGAAGAGCACATTTAGATAGAGGGAAATACTAGTAATAAACATCTTTATTGTTACATGTATTTTTCAGTGACATGTAAATTTCCATTTTAACCATAGTCATTTACCTTACAATATATTACATTTAAACACATAAAAGAACTTTGTCAGTTTGAACTTGTGTTGAAAAAATAAATACTTTGAACTTGTGTTAGTCTTGAACTGCCTAGATTAGGGATCGGTAACATTTTCAAAACTGCAGGCCACATCCAAGACGAGCAAGATAGCAAGATCTCAGCGGACCACAACAATTTTTCACATACAATTCTGTTTCTGTAACTGTTTATGATTCAACAACATAGAGTGTTTGTCAGGCAAAGACAAATAATTGTGATGGAACAAAAAACATTTATTCACGCATGTGCACAGATGAAGTTCGACATGGTGTATCATAGCATTGTTCCGACTCATAAACTTCAATTTCTCATAACTAAGGATTGTTAGGAGGCGGCAGGCCAGATAATTTTGCTTGCTGGACAGGATTTGGCCCACTGGATGTGGGTTATCAACCCTGATCTAGATTATGGTTCCTCTATTTCCCGGATTTTTTCATTCCCGGGATTCGGGACATAAAAAAATGTCAAGTTTGGTAAAAAAAATATATAACAGGGTAATTTTTTTTTATTTATAACGGACAAAAGCAAAAAAGAGATAAAATTATCCACTTCTAAATTAGTTTTGCATTGTTTACATGTTCATTTGCAATTTAAAACAAAATTCCCAGGATTCGAGAATGTTATTTTGCCGGAAATCGGGAATTTACTGTCAAATCATTCCCGGGAGAGAACCCTAGTCTAGAAGGATCTCAGTGAATCAACAGTCACCTGTTTTGCTGTCTGCTTGTGTTGAATCTTTTCCAAACAAATAAAGCTTTCCATCTTTGGTCACCAGGGCGCTCGTCCACGCATTGCAACAACCAGTGACAACGTGTTTCCCGAACATACTCTTCATTAGCTTCGGTTTCTGGGCTTGCGGTTGCCGTCGACTTTTTACTGAAAGCAAAACAGCAGCACATTCAAAAAAGAATGTTTAACGGTAAAAAAAATGATGAACCTAGGTCAGTTACTTCAATATAGAAGGTGTTTTAGAGGTCTGTGATGGGTAAACTAGGGTAACAATTTGTCAGTGTACAAGCACCTATTTAACTTTGACAAAATTTGGATAACGTTCAAGCAAGGTGAGACAGAAAAAACATTTGGGTCCCTTTTTACATGTTACAAGTTTTGATAAACGCTGTTGAATAAGTGAACATGTAAAGCAGGTTGCTGAACTGGAATGACTTTGGATAACTTTTTGATCTGTGGGCATAAAAAATTTATTTTGAAACCTTTTAATCGAAAAAAAACTTAAGACTCTAATACTTTGAGATTTTAATCTTAGATACCAAAATTGCAAATTTTTCATCCATACAGACCTGGTTCCCCATCTTCTCCTCTTCTTGATGTTCCTACAAAGAAAGTAACTCCTGCATCTGTTATTAGAATAGCATGGCCACCATCGGGCGCCACCGATATATGGGAGATTTTAGCACAACTTGATAGTGGTAGTGGTTCTGGCACCATGGCTCTTCTGTTTCGCGTCTGAAAATATGTTATAAAAACTAGAGAGGTGCATTCTCGGTATTTTCATTCCACATACACTACCACCCCAAAATGTTGTTCTCCACATATACCATTTTCTTTTATTACATTGGATATTCAATACCCACATTACATTGGGTCCCTAAAACCCTTGGCATTTTATGACATGATTGTTTCTGCTGGCATAAACATATGGGTCCCCACACACATGCAATTTCTGAATAGCAGTATTGTTTTTAGGACGTCATCGATTCAAAAATCAGTTTTACAAATTTAAACAAAAAGTAAAGATTTCTCTTTACGAAAGGGACCCATAATCATCACTGATTCAGTTCTATAAAATCTCTTCAGTATATTGCAAGTGGATGGAAAGGGTAATTTTGGGTATACATTATAAATACATTAAAAAAGGTTGGAACCACTAGGTTAAACTTTTATAAGTAGAAAATTATTTAATTAACCTTTCCCAATCCAAGAAGTTCTGACTTTCCGGCATAAAATACAGAACCGCAGCTGTTTCGAGAAATTGAGAAATCCTTTCCGACACAAATTTGGACAATATCCTCATTGTCTACATCAAAAACATATATTTACACACAATCTTAGGCAACATTAGGGATGTTCAAAGAAGAATAACGTGATATCTGGTCTTTTACCATTGCTTATCAATCCTATTTGCATTTTGTTTTGTACATATAGGTGTTTTTTGACATTATAAGTCATTAATTCCAAAAAAATTCTGATTAGACTGCAAAATTCCAGCAATATTACCCCAAACTGTCAAAAGAGTTAAACAGTTTTCTGACAGCCATTTTGAGCCGCAATAGCATGTATGATGTACTAACTCATTTACACTTACTTGATGAGTTTTCTACAAATGGACTGAATCCCAGAGGATTGCCAAAAGTCAGAAGGTGTTTTTGGGTCGGTTGAATTTTCAAGGAAGATCGCTTCGTAACAGTTTTTTCAGAATCCAGAACAAAGCTGTTTAACTTGTATGCATCCTAAAAAACACATTTGGCACAGTAAAAAAAATTTTCGCAGTACACTAAAACCAACTGATGACCATTTCTCAATCGACAACCAAGTGATTGCTTTTAAACTGTACAGTGGCATAAACATTTGAGATGGGTTTAGCTGTGCCAAAACCAAGCATTTTTTTACGCACTGTTTTTTATGCTCAGTGCCCAAGCATGGTTTAATAGACGTACACCAATGTTACGACGACAGTATCATAAAACATTTTCCCTTTGTATTAAGCTGATGACATAACGCTGTTACAATCCTCAAAAAGGCTCAAAACAGGAACAAAAAGCATGAAAGGGCAAATGATCTACATTACCCTATGCACCAAGAATCATCATGAGACACCCAGTGGCCAACAAACAGCACATTTGGAGGATCTAACCCAAATATATACAGCAACAGTAAAAACAAACCTCTTGTCCGCTTTTTGTCATGCAACACAGTCCCTGGCCGTCACTAAACCAAACACCGTTCAACACAGGCAACGAACAAATAAATTTTTCTTTTAAGGTGTTGGAATTTATGGAGTACAACGACTGGTGACTTGTAAGCAAGTACAATGTTCTCTGAAAAAATGAATACTTTTGTTTGCAGTAGCCAAAAAACATTCGTGTGTTCTGGACATCTATTGGTTATCTAATTTGCTTGCACAGTTTTTCAAAAAAGAGTAATGCTGAATAACGAATCAATTATTGTTGAGGTTATTGCTACTTGTTTGCTTTTATGAGATTAAACTTTTCCAAAAATGACATGGTCACTAAATTGGTTGTGAGGGACAAACATATGTCTACACTTTTAGGTTTGTGTGAATGACACAATAAAGACCCATATACTTGCCTTAATTGCAATGGTTTGTTGTAATGTATAATTGCATTGTATACATTTTTTTCACAGTCGCTGGGAACCTCTAATCTAATCTGTGCCTATCAACACAAACATTTAGGCTAATACTTACATCAGTATAGAAAAGTTGGGAAGGATCGTTGGAACTTGACTTTGAACAACCTTCCAAGTCATATATCGATCGTCGCTTGTATATTCGACCTTCAACAGTGGCATTGTAGCCTGTTCCTATTTTCAACAGCTGTCCATCCAACAGCAAGCAGTATAGGTAACAACTGTCACATTGTACAGACAGAAGGTGAATATCTGATTCCTCAACTGAAAAAAGACACATAAATTATAACATTGGAATTTCAAGCACAATATGGAATTTCAGTTTTTTCAAGTATTTGAATAAAAGGTGAGTTTTTCGTTGAGTAATTGGGTTTAAAATATTCATGTTTTTATGCTTGGCAAAGACAAGGCCCAAAAGTGGGTAAACTAATGCAATACAGCATTCTGTTCACATAACATTAGTTTTACAACATGATGCTTTAGCAGGTTAAACAGATGAAAAACATAAAGTGAATGTCCTTCTGACGATTTATGACATCTCTTTGGATATTTTGATGATAAAAAAATTAGATTTAAAATTCTGGAAAAATATCAAAATATTTTACAACATCCAAGCGTATTTCATGTTATTATGCATCCCTAATCACATGTACAGTTTCAACCAAAAAGGTAAAGCTTGTGGCAAAATTTAAGTAGGTGGTTTTTCACCAAGGGGGCGGATTTACAAAAACAAATATTTAATTTTATGTTTAATGAACCTTATCACAATTTAACAGCAGATGGTAGTTTCATGTTATTTTACCCAATTAATGTTTAATGCATAGCAAGGAAGAGCTGAGCAAGTAAAATCAATAGTTGGAAAACAATTGGTCACAAAAATTTATTTGTAAGATTCACCAGTTCTTATAAACGCTTACTTTCAATGTTCCACGTTTTAAGAACAGCGGTTTTGTTGATTCCAACTTTATATGGCAATGGTAAATGTTCCCTTTTGAGAACGGCGGCAATGACCATATGCTGCAACTCTACAAATGATGAAGGAATCTAAGAAAACAAATTTATTGATTATACGCCACAAAAATCTGTTTGAATTTAAGTTGCCATTGAGGTTCAATGTGGTTCAGCAACTGAAGAGGTGGTAACAAAACATACCTTGGAAAAATTATTTAAATATTTACTTAGAGTTTTGTTTAATTCATGGGAAAAGTGGCAATGACCTTAGTTTAACAACTTTAAAAACCACTGTTTTTGGGTGATGCTGCAGGCAATTAGGTTGTTTGCTACAGGACCTATTTGAATGGGCATTTGCAATGCCTTTAAAATACATGACATTAACTTTTAAAAAAAATTATTCCTCTTTAAGTGACCATGAAATTGCATTAGTAGTTTGGTGGGTAAAAAAGTGATACCTTTATGAAAAGTGGAGATTTCTGATTAGAGCAATCTGCTATGAAGGAAGTGACCACTGCTAGAATCTTTCCAGTGTTTCCCCATGCAAAAACGAGGCTTAAAAGGCAAGATGAGGCCAGAGATGGGATTGAACATGAAACTGAAACAACCAAAATAAATAACAAGTTAATTTAAACATTACAATCAAACTGGAGTTGAGGGGTAAAATCAAAACCAACCTTATTTTGTATAAAATGTGAACTAAGGCTTATTGTGTGAAATCTGCTTTGTTTAAAAAACACCAAACACATTTCTAATTACGATGTTTTTTAAAAAGTTTTTGTTTCAGCCGAAACATCGTCAGTATCAGATAAAACAGTGCTGATAAAAAGGTTTTTAGGCAGACAAAATAGGCAGACAAAACCCAGAAGTTAAACAAAATTAAAAAAAAAAAACGTTTACAATTCCATCACAGTATGCTACAGAGGTTTAGAAAAAAGAAAGGGGAAAAGGGGAATAAATGAAATGTTCTTTTGAATGAAATTAATCAATGGTTAGATTTTAGGTGGATTAACACACTTATGCAGGATGGGTTATACCAATTTTTTTGAACACTATATGCAAAAAAATCAGGGCCAGCCATCCAACTTTTCTGCGCAGCGAAGATGTCCTGATTGTTGTAGAGTTGAATTCATGAAAGTGTTGTGTTGAAACCAACACAACATACGAACACAGCAATGTTTGCTTATGTTTTTACCATCAGCAAAATCCACAAGTGGTCCAATTCCTGGCAATGAAGTTTTCGACAATTCATCGAGACTTTCTTCATCTGCAATTCCCTCTGGTGGGAGTCGTGATAATTCCAACAAAATTTGAAAAAGGTTTTCTGCAGTAGCAAAACATTGTCATGAGGATTTAACAAAATATAAAAGCAAAAAGCATTGTAGTAACAAGAAAGTGTTATGAATGTAAACCTTTACCTCTTGTGAGATTGCATTAACGTTTTAAAGCCTTATCATATCCTATGACTAACATTGGGTAATAGTCTTTAAAGGTGCAAAAACAGATTACGACTTAAACAGTTGCAGCAACACATACATAACTCTTCTACAATAGCTTTTCTAATCAGAAATTTGAATAAAATTGTTAGAAAACATAAGCAACTGTAAAAGCGATTAAAGAGTAAAACCTTTCCAGTTTTATATGCCAACAGCAAAAACAACTCACCTAGTACTTGTTCCGGTTCATTTTTCATTCCTTCGAGTTTTTGCCCTTGCAGCATATTCAGCAGAGCTGTTAAGGCTTTGCAGCAGAGGCTTTTGTGTTCCGACACAGTTTCCCGAATGAGTTCAAAAACTCCAGCTAATCCCAGTTCAATTACCTGAATTTAGGTTTGTTGTGTGAATTAGTTTGTTCAAATGGAATCTGGTTGTGAAAAGGTTTCCCTTTTAATGTAGTACCTGGGGAACAGTTGATATCTTCTCAGATTCATCTTTTTTCTCGCTGACAACCACATCTACTGTGTTAAGATTCTCGTTCAAAAGTTTCTTCAAATTTAAGGCCGCTCTCTCAGAATCTTTCACCTAGAATTCATTTCAACAGTTTGATTGTTAGAAGCAGATTACTGCGTCAGGGCCCCAAGACAAGTTTGCAAAAATTTGCAAAGTTTTTTTTTGCATTTCACCTTTAGAGTACATGTTGTTTTAACCTGACTGCTTTTTCGAACAATTTCTTGAAAAAATATTTGGTAGCTTGCACAAAATTTAAAACACACTCTGACACACACACAACTACATGTAAATGAAGACCAAAACCAAACACTTTTTTCTGGTACACCACCTCTCTTTCAACTCGGCATTGCAGAACTGTTGCTGATGGGTTTGGAGTTAGCTGGATGTGAAGGGGTCTGGGTGTAGCCACAAGGGTTTCCTACAAATAGACGGTTACAGCGGAGTAAAGAACAATTGTTTTAGGAAACAAAAATATTTTATCCTAGGCCAATTTGAACCTTATACAACAAATCGGCAATTCGCTAGTCCAAACTGTAGTTAGACTGCCCATTGTGCATTTATGTTGTTTTATAACGCCATAGTAAAAAATGTTAATCTTCGAAAGGCTGTCCTGGCGCAAAGCGCATGTTGAGGTGTGCTGTCCAAATTTGAATGTTAAAAGTGTGAGGTTAGTAAAAAAGGTTGCGGAGTGTTTTAAGGGATAATATATAAAATGCTATTTACACTGATAAGCTTGTTTCCTTCGAAAGGTAACATTCAAAAGCTCACTTATGATTGCAAATACCTAAGGATCTCAAGTTTTATATTTAAAACCAATAAGCCAACGTAAATTTGCAGCTTAGAAACACACTTTTTTACTTACCAAAGGCACGGATGAATCTTCTTTCTTTGGTTCAGGATTTTTTTTCGCCCACACGGGTTTGGATCTAAACAAAAACATTTAGTCAAAATGATGCACTACCAAAAAAAAATTTATTGTGAAAAAAAACCTGTGGAGAGGTCGGTGTCGTTTGTCTTGGTTGGGGATTTTTTTGTCAGGAACAGTCGGCGGTTTAACTTCCTCATTTTGTTCCTTAGGATGAACAACGAGGTTGAAAAATTTCTTGTCCAGGGACCCAGGATCCTCAACTAACGCAGCCATATCCTTAAATTGTCATTTTTTTAGTTCTAAATAGAACATTTTCTCAATTAATTAGACTTAAAAAAGTTCTATTGCAATCAATTTCAAGGTTGTGCAGGATTGTTTTAAAACAACATTGGCCAAGCAATTTTACCCTGTTATAAAGTCAATACTGCCAAGATGGCTGAGTGGTTAGCGTGATTGCGTGCATGTCAAATCCCTTGTACTTGTAGTACTAAGCCATATGTGAGACACATATCTTGCCGTCCATATCACATTCAAGCGTTATTCCGTCCACCCACCAAGGATTAAAAAAAATGAAACAAACAAAAGTTCCCGTTTTGTCCTGAATAGTTTTATTAATATTTTTGTTTCGGAACTGATCGTTTCTATGGTAGCTTCAAGGACGAACAAAATACTACTGATAACAATTTATCAATTCAGCGAAAAATTCCGTCCGTTTTGCAAAATTTCGCCCCTCCTTTTCATGTCATGTTCATGCAAAATGTGACACCATGACGTCATTGTTTTTCCATTTTTAAAGTATGATTTCTATAACATATCAAAAAAAGACGTAATAAACACGTAAATTAAAACACGGTTTGCCATAAAATAGTTTGTTTTAAAACTTTTACATATCAACCAACTACCTATTTTTCCCAAAATATGGACGCTCTACATTGCGTTTGCTTTTTTAGTTGGTTATGTGTTTCAAATAAATTTCAAAGGCTAAAAACCCCAATTTGAAACTAAGCGATACACGTTTTTGTTATCATGTAAACAGAAAATTCGTAAACCCACCTACTTTTAGGTACAAAAATTGGGCACAAGCTTGTTACGTAAGCTGTCCCCAAAGCAAATATTTTGTATCTTGTGAAATTTCAATGGTAAACCATTGGGGAAAACACCCGGGGAATTTTTGCCGAAAATAAAGATCCACAACTTTGTTTATTTGTTAGTTTCATTTTTATCCTGGTAATGAGCCAACCGTCGAGCTACCTGCCTTGTTACAGTCCCCATTAATCATCTTTACATCTCCGTTATTTTTGCAGCTTAACTATATACCATCTTCCTCTTGGCAAAAACTGGTTGGTTAGTTGATTAACTTGGGAATAAAACGAAGATAGGATTCCCAGCAACATAAAAAAACGATGATGTCACATTTTGCATGTACATGTCACAGTTGTCAGTTGTACATGTCACATTGGCTTGGTTTTTTGCGCAATAAGTGTAGGAACATTGCATTTAAACTGGTTAAGAAATATATCCTCATTGTTGTTTGTTGCTGCTTTATAAAATCAGCGGTTTAAGTGGTTTTAAGGTTACTAAACATTTATACTAAACATTGGTCTTTGAACAAACATTCACCTTTGGCTGACTTTCCCCTGGTAGTTAAAAAATATGCTAATTTTCTGACAATTAATCAAGGAAATAAGAATAAATATAGAGCGGATAAAAACAGTAAAAACTACTTACTGCCATGCAGTAGCTTGTTTTGAATAGTTGTCTGCAGATATATTAGATTGTTTTACAGTAACCACAGGATAGCATTTCTTCTTCAGCAGTGCCAGTTCAGGACTTTATGTTCTCACTTGTTCAAAAGTAAATCCCTGGCTATGCTGTGCAATTGCTAAACTTTGTTAACTGGCGAAAGATTGTCCCCGCAAATTTTCCAGATTAAAAGAGACAAACGAAACCTAACAATTTATTTTCTATGTATGTAATTTGAAAATAATGGTGTCATTGGGAAATTCAAAGTTTGTTTGATTTTAAATTGTTTTGTTACAACAGAAAAGCTTTCTATGCTATTTTTGAAAGTTGTAATGTATATTTAATGGAAGGTGTTCACCTGCCTTAGTGGAAACTTGTGAAGTTTCTGAATATCATAATCAGTTGACTCGGAACCAAATCAAGATCTGTAGGCATGGTGGAAAAAACATTTAAATTATTGTAGGTGCCCATCCTGAAGGTGACATATTGTTTTTATTGTGTCTTGTGTCTAAAGTTAGTTTGTTTTTTATTCTCGCCAAGGCCATGTCATTACAACTTCTATAATTAGTGAACTCTTGATTCGTGAGCCTACTTTTTTGATAACAAAAAAAATGATAACAACCTCAGTGGCATTTTTTTGCAACAGCTCATGTTTATTTCGTGCTATGTACAAAAACGTTAAATATCCTTAAGACGTTCAGTGAAGTTATTCTTCGGTGGAAATGGTTTCGTTCACCCACGACATAACAGCCGACACTTTTGTATGGTAACCGGGCACTTGTACCAGTTTTCCGCCCTGCTGTAACATTTGACCACATCCCCAACCCCAGCTTACAATACCAATCTGAACCCAACAACTCTCCTTGGTTTCGTCGTTGAATACCTGCACATGGAATTTATAGTTTTCACTCTGCTGATCAGGACTTGTTTGTAATATATAATGCACGAATTTTTCTTTTCATAATAATTTACAAATATACACTTTTCTTAGGCATTATTCTAATGGAAATAGAATAGGTTTCATTTGACTATAGGATTGCTAAAGCTATAACAATGAAATCTATATTTTAAAATCAAATTCTGGCTGATTGAAACTTCAGATTTATGCTTTTCATTGATGTTACCTCTCTCACTACAGGGCCTCCACTGTCGCCCTGACATGAATCCACAATCTTGTTTTGTTCTCCACTAGTGGCGCAAGTCATCGACGATGTGTAGGGAATTTTAAACCGTCCCCAGGAAATGATTTTGGCGGAATCATTGCAACTAAAAGTAATAGATGAGATGTGTCAGTACTCCGATACGTTGAAATGCTCCTAATTGCGATCAACCTTGATCCACCAATTACGCCTTTCTCTTTCTGTAGCTATTCCTGGTTTGGCAAATGTTTTAATGCAATTGTGCTACTATGTTTTATTTCATCCAACAAAATAAACCTAATGCAATCTTTATTAATCTGTTGTTCACATGTTTTGTGATACTGGCATGAAACTAGTTTTTCCACCTGCGGGGAATAATGAGTAATTTTGGTCACTACGATTAAAGCACACTACTCTTTGCACCTTTTGCATTGTTGAGCATAAACATAATGATGCTACTTCGCTAAATGAACATCTCAAAACAGCACAACACCTATTTGAACAATGTCACATAATAACTAACACATGTAAACAAATAACTTCTACAATTAAGCATTAGTTATTCAAGCAAACTTACTGTCTGTCTGTTCTGATTCTAATCAGTCCTTGTTTCAATACTGGTGATGGAACAGGAGGTAGACCTCCATGTTCCCTTGGATCCACATGACCAAAGCCGGTTACCACAGCTAGGATCCGTTTGTCAACTTTGTCTTTCTCAATCAGCCAATTCCCTGCATCAAATAAAATAGAAACTAGTTGTATACAGAATCTATACATTCTTTTTGAAATATTTTCTGTTTCCGGCATGTCAAGATTTTTGTGCATTGCAGTTTTAAACCAGTGTTAATTATCTTTAATGTGGCCAAAAACTTATCTAGGCCATTGTACTGGTCTATAAACTTGGTTTAAACAAAGCATTGCATTGTTTCAAATGTCCTGTGTTGTTTGCTTGAGAACAAGACCAACCAACGAAGTTGTTTAGGGCTGAATATTAAAATTAAGTCAACAGTTTTACCTTCGATCTCACATCTTTTCTTGTTGCTTTCATTTCCGGTTAAGACTCCACCTTTCTTTAAAAGTTCTCCAACACAATTACCAGGTACACAAGGCAAACAGACGGGTCGAATTCGATCAGTAAATTTTATTGTGCCTAACATACCAGTCGGAACCCAACTGTTGTTCTTGTACTCAAGTTCAGCTTTCAATCGTATCTGCAAATGATGTTTTATTCTACTTTTGTGAATCCCAAAAAGAGTGGACCCCAATAAGTTAAATCATAGATAATTAACTTTTTATTGTTATATAGAGGTCAAGCACTGTTATGAAACTCCATGAAAAAAGGAAATTATTGTCTGTTCTGCAACCACTAGTGACTAGTGTAACAATCACAAACAAAAGGCAGCATAGACTGGTAAACATTAATTTAATTACGTTTCCCGTTACAAGTGGTGCAAATTGAATACCACTTTGTTAAAACAGAATTTTCAACTAACAAATAAATGGATTCGTAAGTTCTGTCGTTTTCCTACTGGCAATGATGCGCTTGTCCAGCATTTCTTAACCTTTGGATTACAAGTTCAGATTCAGGGCATTACAAAGATTTATACATATTCACAAATCAAATCAACCAGGACCTAAAACAATAAAGTTTCATCGGTTTCACTTTGATTGGTTAGCAGTCTGGTCACAAAAATACGAAGCTACAATGGAAAAGTAAAATTCCAGCGATGTTAGGTTTCCACTCATGTTTTCAACAAAAGTTAACGAACTTGATCTACTGGCAAAGAAACACAAATTGTGTTATTCTTAGATATGTCCTCTGCCTAAGCAACTTTTCAAGACCTGTCTATATCAATAGGTAGACACAGAATCAAATTATAGTCAAAGATGGTATGGGATTGGGAAAAAATGGGAAAAAAAAAAATCTGATCTGCTGAAAAGACTGTG
>QXVZ01005736.1:0-14838 GCA_008931825.1 Phallusia fumigata
TTTATGTTCATCAGAAATTGTTGGAGGAGTATACAATTAAATGTTTTTGTTCGCTTTCGTATTGGACAAGTCTCGCATAAGTAACAGTGTTTTTTTAAACAAATCAACAATGTGTCGGAATCGATTGGCAGCAGAGTTTCAAACTTTTTCCGCGGCGATTGCACTTCTTTCCAATTTGTCCCTGAGCTGAGACTATAGCCGCTCTACGACGACCGTTTTTACGCCTGACAGCAGCTTTCTCGGAAATGTTTGTTGAAAATTATCTCAGGTGGGGGAAAGTGTACGGGAATACACTTTTCTACGCAGTCTTCCGCTTGTGTTTTCCCTTTCTGCCCAACACATGCTAAACTTTCTTAGATTTTTATTTGTGATGTTTTTAGATTTTTCAAAAATTGTTTGGTAAAACAAACCTTAACACTATATGTCTATATGATCAGAAAAATCTACCAAACGACATTTAAAAAAAACAAAGGCAATTTGGCGTTGTACCTTATTCATATCTTGCACATAATTTTCCACCTTTTTTGCATCCCCGCTTCACAACTTTATCGTAATCGAAAGTAATGTTAGTAACGTCATAGAAAGATATAATTTTGCATGACGTCAAAGTATGTACTTCACTATGTCGTGACGTAATTCCAATGTTGTGTGACGTCATTAACATGGTTACGTACAATTGTACACTACACCCCCAAAAAACATGTAAGAACAAGGGAGTCAATAAAATAAATTTTGTAACACGAATAAATGAGATATTACCCGATCACACCCATTTCTTTGTAATTAATCGCACTAGCTTCAAGCTCTTAGGCCAGGGGTGTCCAAAGTGCGTTCTGCGACGGCATTTCACACGTGGCCCGCGGCTGTGGTTTCAAATTGTGTTCAACATGGCTCGCCAAAGTTTTGATCAAGGTTTTGTATTCCGTGAAACCTTATTTACCGACAAGAAGAAAGAGTACATGATACTGACGCAACACAAATGTCATAAGGTTCTTAGGATCGTTGTGCAGCCATGTATTTGCGTACGTATTTTTTGGTTAGAAACTTTGGAAAAAGCGCTGGCCTATGGGCGCCGTGGTCCGATTTAAATTGGCCCTCGTTAAAAAAGTTTTGGACAACCCTGCTCTGTAGGCAAATGGTCAAAAGAATATTGAATTGGGATAATGTACTAATTTGTGATAACATCTGGCGGGCCAGCAAATAAAAGACTTCGCGGATCGCAGTTTGCCCATCTCTGGTATACAGCTTTGGCTTGTTATGGCGTTTATTACTAATCGCAATTGTTTAAGAACGACGAATACAAAGCGACTGGAATACTTAATCCAACGCTTAAGTTCCAAAACGCTGCACCGAATTGTTCTTGGTCAGCATATATTGTGCTGCAACTAAGCATTATGCAAGAAAAGCAATATTGTTCAAGAATTTAAAACAAAAGAACGAAAGTTATTGTAGCTACATTCGTCCTTACGCGTACGACCTACCACAGTTCTATCGTGACCTTTCCTTACTACATTTTAGTGTCGTGCCATTTTAAAAGACTCTGTTAGAGTTATTGCAACTTTACGCGTAGATACATATAGCACTGTTAAATTCTCATGAGTATCTTTAGCCATTGAAAACGCTATTTGATCGCAGTAGTGTAGTAGTCAAGTTTTGCGATTGTACCTAATAAAACAGTGCTTTTTTCGTGTTGTTGAGTGACATGCTGTTGCAGAAAGTTCTGTCAAGTGTGTTGAAGTTCTGCGACATATCTTACTACACTTTTGTTACGCAACAATAGATTGTTTGGTGACGTACATTTCTCACCCTACATTTTGTGTAATTCGGCGCCTATGTGACGGCCGTTAGTAAAATAAAGTCGGTGATGTGGCCGGCAACAGTTCCTGCCCTTTGACTAGCCGCCACAGGCCCCCATATATGTGTAATTCCCTCCACTTAATGCCATAAAAACGTGTTAATATTGTTAATGGTTAATCCAGCCCTGGCGATGAAGCACAGATAGAATAGGCAAAGATAAGAAGAAAACAAAAACACGCGTGGCACGAAACATTCACACGAAAAGGGCGATACGCAGAAAATAATCGGACGGCTGCATACATTAAGTTTCCTGACACACACGCAACAAAAGGAAACTGAAAACGTCCTCCTAACGCACACAAACANGACGGCTGCATACATTAAGTTTCCTGACACACACGCAACAAAAGGAAACTGAAAACGTCCCAACTCCTAACGCACACAAACACGAACAGCGAGTTAATCCGGGACACAGACAAAATGCTGACGACGGACCGACTGTTGTTTAACATTCAAGGCATCAGTACAGCTTGGAAGAACATTAACATAAAAGCTAATTCTTTCGCAACACTATAATCAGGGCTGATGAATTATTAAGCAAAATAAGCATTGGTTACGGACATTAAGAGAAGGGGACACCACAGAAACTTTTCCTAGCCGAATTTTTAGGAGTATATCAGTGTTTAAATGAATCGCCACAATGGCTTGTTGATCTTCATTAAACTGCCCAAATTCCATATTTTGAGCGCTACAATTGAAACAATGGCGAAACCAGCTTCAAGCTGATTCACGGAATCGAACCCGGACAAGTAATCCATGGTGACTGATTCAACTCCATTTTCGGGAATTAACAAAACTAGCGGAACATCCTCATGGCCACATATACCAGCTGTGAAAGATACAAAAGATTCACGTTGTGTATTCGTCTGTTCCGACGTTTTTTGTTTGGGCTGAAAATATATGTTCTGATCGTTTGCGTACAATTGAATAAGACGATACAGGTATAAATAAACATCTGACTTTTGATATTGTGTAACGTAATAAAACTTAAAACGTTACAAACACTGATATATACCGCGCGTGACATTAGGAAAGGGAATAAACAAAATTGTTACATAGTGAAAAAATGTTCTTTGCTTGGTTCAGATAAAGGCAACGTAGTCGTAAACAAAGATGATGCATCTACCCCGACAAATTCCTTTTCCGGTCAGCTTAATCCCATGAGCAGACAGTATTTGTTGGTGGAAAAAAGTCAGCGGCTGTTCCGTTGCATGGATGTTGGACACGTGTTATGCGATAAATGTGTGGGTGATTAATCTATGTGAAAGCAAATGGTTAGTGAGCAAAGTGCACGTTGGCCATTAGGTTTTTCAGCGGCAGCAGACCAGCAACCACCACATTTGATTTTTTGACATTTTCGTAGCTATCTTGTAGAAGTTAGCTGCTAGTTTATGATGCATTAGCAATCTTACAAAACCTATATAGGAAGTTTTTTTTACAAGTTTTGGAATACAGTGTCTGTTTTCTTCTAAAAGTTAGTGATTTCACATGACAACGGTGACATAAAGCTGCCACACCATTTTTGGAAAATTCATTGAGAGAGATATATACAACAAGTCTTAATAACGGTTTATTTTGTATCAATTCAGGACCTTTTTTAAATATCTGTCTTTTCAAATTCAAAAAACGCAATGTCAAAAGTATTTGTGGGCGGTATACCATACGAAGTAGATGAGGACAAGCTTCGGGATAAATTTTCACCCTATGGAGATGTAATTGATGTGTTCATTGTGCGTGAGCGAGAAACTGAAAAATCTAAAGGTTATGGCTTTGTCACATTTAATAATGCTGACGGAGCTGATGAGGCTATAAAAGAGTTGAATGACAGCTATTTCGATGGAATAAAGATCACTGTCAATTATGCAACGAAACCTGTTAATGGTGGAAATGAAGGTAACCGCGGTGGCGGTCGAGGCGGTCGAGGTGGTCGAGGTGGTCAAGGTGGTGGATGTGGAGCCGTTGGTGGATATGGAGCCAGTGGTGGATATGGAGCCGGTGGTGGATATGGAGCCGGTGGTGGATATGGAGCCGGTGGTGAATATGGAGCCGGTGGTGGAGGCGGTCGAGGTGGCGGAGGCGGTCGAGGTGGTGGAGGTAGTGGAAATTATGGAGGTGGATACGGTCAAGGTAAATGTGTAGTTTGCAGTTTGGAGTGTGAATACAAATATTGTTTTTAGGTCTACTGCACTAAGTGCTGCAAATCAGCACTGGCTTTTACTAGACAAAAGCACATTGCAAGTGATGTCATCCATTATTGCTCAGACAAATGTTGTGCAGTAACATTTGAACAGATGGTCCTTAAAGTTGTTGGCCCGATACCAATATTTTAATCCGATACCGATACCCGATTAAAAGTACTGCGATCCGATCCGATACTGGATGGTTTTATTTCAGTATATCCTTAAATTTTTTTTGAAATTAATCCTTGTGTGCAGTTTAGGTCTTTACTCAGCTGGTTGAATATTTGTTTTATCAGGGCAATCAGTTCCAATTTTAGTTTCATGATAAATGTCAAACAACTCTTGTCACTATACAATCTTCTTGCCTTTAATGTTTTAAATGCCAAGTGAAAAACAGGGAGAGTTTATTTGTGTTTGAAATGTGAGTTAAGAAACCAAGTCAATAGACATAGTGCATTCGCAAGTGATTAATACTTTTGAAAGTTGAAATAAATAAATGTCTAAATTTTTATGGTTTTACTTTTGGGGAAGTTTTGCCACATTTCTGCAAAGTGTACAATTTCATCAGAATAATCAATATGCAAGTTTGCAAACTACCTGTAGTAAATGTACATTTGTTGTTCCCTTTTTTAACAGCTGCTGGTCGCTATAGAGCTGATGGGGATTATTAGTAAAGCAAAAGTGGTGTATATTGAAGAATGAAGCCATAAGGCTCGTATAAGCTGAAGTATTTACATGAAGTAAGACCTCGAACTAATTCTACCAGCATATTATATCAATTTTTGCGAACGATTTTTATTCGGAATAAAGTACATGTCTGTTTAATTATCCGAACAGTAGTTATTCCTTTTTTGAATGGTAAATTTTCCGCGAAAATGCACATTCTTTACTTCGTCAAAAAAGGAAAATGTCAAAGAAAATTCAGTCTAAAGTGTCAAAATAAACAGGAAATACACACAATTAGAAGAAAGGTTAGATTGGTGATTTTCGTCAAAATAATCGTCTTTGTATAGAACGTAAATTTTTTTCGTATGTTTTGAATTTGAAACACGTGTCGGGTAAACAGATATTAAAAAGGCGGATGTTCTAACCGCGTATGGTCACGTGGTAGTCTTGTTGCGCTGTGTAGTGTGTAGCGAGCTTTCGGGTTTTGAACCTATCCTAGAATTGCAAGTCTCAAACCAACGTTTTATAAATTATGCAGGTAAAACATAAGAGTAAAGCAATTAATGCACCACGATGCAATGTTGGACAGACTATCCAAATTTCACCTATTTCAAACATTGTTAAGTAATTTAACACATTTTAGGGGGCTGGTGGGGTAACTGCTGGGGCTATGGGGTCAAACAAAAAAAACAATACAATGCAATTGCATGTTACACAAAATATGAAAATTTCATCCAATTCGGACATTGTTTAGTAATTTTCCCCATTTTAGGGGGCAATTGGGTTAACTGCTGGGTCTCTAGTATAAAACACAGCAATTATTGCGTCACCATGGCATGTTAGACAAACTGTCCACATTCCAACTGATTTGGACGTTGTCTAGTAATTTGACCCTTTTTAGGGGGCCAGGGGGGCAAACGCTGGGGCCATTACGAAAAATTTAGCAATCGATACACCACAATGCCCCAACCTAAAATCTATTAAAATTTCATCCCCCATTGGATATCGTTTAAAAGTTTAACCACTGGAGGGAGTCAGAAAACAACCACTAGGGCCTCATACTCGCTCAGTTGTTGACAATTCAGACTTGAACGACCACCTACTGAACTTCCATTCAACTGGGAAGTCATTTTTACTCATAAAACCCTATAATCACAGAAACATTTTTTGTAGTGTTTGCAAGCATACAAAACATTCTACTGTTTTGGGGCTAGTGGGGTAACCACTGATGGGGCAAACGAAACAGATGGGGTCAAACGAAACCGATCCCATCTACCAGTTGTGAAAGTTTCATCCAAATCCACCAAACATTACATGGCTAAACGACATGGACAAGCTCAGGATAAAAAAAGATAAGAAAAAAAAACAAAAAAACAAACAGAAGGAAAACAATATGTGTCCCCTTCAGAAAGGGGACCTATAATAATTGCCATGTAGTACAAAACGGAGTGAATGATATTAAGTCTCTAGTTATGAATGGTTTGTGTAAACCAAGCTGGAGGGCAGCAAAGTTTCAGCTAGGTAATTACTGGTAGTGGTTGGGATTAAATATTATTAGTGAAAATGACATAATATAGACAAATATGTTGTAACAACACCAGCAAGCAAGAACCAAAAACAATTTGTGTGTTAGCAATTATGCATTGAAGGCTAATATTGTAAAAGTTTAGAAAGTGTAGTGTCGCTTCTAACCGACCACGATATTTCAGAACCATAACAAACCTTAAGCAAATAAAAGTACTCTGTCAAGTGCTGTTCTCTTACCATTCGTTCACCATGCTGATACACAGTTACAAAAAGTCACTAAAGCGTGGCTTTCAATACGTTCCGCACTTGTACTATGAGCCAATTTAAAAACGGTATAATCACTTACAATAATTGACAAAATGTCCAGGGCTGGATTAACCATAGAGCAAAAAAAGCACACACTTCTGCCACTTCAGAAACTTTTTACAGCCAAATTTTCATTGGTGGTGTCAGTATTTAAATGTTAGCCCAAGTCGAAATTTTCCTGTTGGTACTGCGTCGTCTGTTATGAATGTGTTGGAACAATACAACAATAATCTAACTTTTTGTCAACAAACTCCTTAAATTCTCCAGAATTTTGTAATCAAGAAACTTTTTGATCAAGAAAAAATATATTGGTACCGGCATTTTTAACATAACAATACAAAGTAAAAACAATTGTCATTCTGCCTTGGACACGAAATGCGCGGGAATGCAGCAATCAGCTGAGTCAGCAACTGTTCAGTGTGCCAAAGTCTGCTTCTGTTACCTTTCTGTCTCGGCTTTCTGAAAAGGCATACCATATTTTTACAACATGAAGCCGGGACGCTTAAAACAAGCAGGTAAAAAAACTCTTGAATGATTCTAATGGAATCAAAATGCGAAAACGACATGGAAGGAATGATTGTGTGCCACAACGTACTTGAATATATAGTGGTAAAGTGACAATCAAAATTGAACTCCGGTCGGTTGTGCAAAGCACAAAAAAGAAAAGTAATAAACTGAAATCGTTTAAATCGGACCGGGACGAGGCGTTTAAATCGGAACAGTCCGGTATGGCAAGCCTATTTATGCAGGTGGGCCAGTCTGCAGAATATGGCAGTTCCCGACGAGATCTCGGGCGTGCAGCACCGAAATATCCCGGCTAAGTCCGCGTGCGAGACCAAGAAGCCCGCGTGCAACACAAGTGACAAAGATGACTAGGCAGGGCAATAAAATGTCTTCAGTGCAAATGTATTTGCAAAGCAACAACAAAACAAGCAGAATCACTGCCAATCCAGAGTCTCCAGACCCCATTACAATGGCATACGTTTATATGTCGAAAAATATCCTGAATCAGTGTGAAAACACGCGACTCGCGGTGAATATAAAAATCTCCGTGTTGATATTATTTTTAATTGATACGTGCGTTAATTTAGCTGTTACTCGTCGATTGTTTTATGTTTTGACCTTCGTGTGCAAAGAAAAAAATCCGCGAGCAGTAAAAAAAAATTGGCGTGCAGGAAAAAATTTGAAAAACAACTCGCGCGTGCACCTGCCATACTCTGCAGACCAGAGTCATAGACTTTGCTGCAGACTGGCAGGTGGGTAAAACTTAAAACGTTAAAAACAGTGATGTACACCGCGCGTGACATCATGAAAGGGAATAAACACAATTGTTACATAGTGAGCAATTTTTTCTTTGCTAGGTTCAGATAAAGGCAACGTAGTCGTAAACAAAGATGTATTTACCCTGACAAATTCATTTTCCGGTCAGCCTAATCCCATCAGCAGACAGTGTTTGTTGGTGTAAGTTCCGTTGCACTGACGATAGGACGTTGGACACGTGTTATGCGGTAACTGTGTGGGTGATTAATTTATGTGAAAGCAAATGGTTAGGGCGCATTAGGTTTTTTAGCCGCAGCAGGCCAGCAACAACCACATTTGATTTTTTGACCTGTTCGTAGCAATCTTGTAGAAGTTGGGTGCTATTTTATGATGTATTAGTAATCTTACAAAACCTATGTAGGCTTGCCGCTTGTATCATGGTTTTGGAAACATGTTTAACGTTCTGTGATTCCATGTTGAGTCTGATGAAACTGCTTTGGCCCATTACCAATTAGCGCTATTCTTGTGTGTAAACAACACTAGTTCTTTGTAAGCCAGCAAAGAAGGAAGTTTTCTTACAAGACAATGTCTGTTTTCTTCTAAAAGTTAGTGATTTCACATGACAATGGTGACTTAAAGCTGTCACACCTTTTTTGTCAAATTCATTGAGAGAGAGACAGATATATACAAGTCTTATTAACGGCATATTTTGTATGAATCCAGGACCTTTTTTAAGTATCTGGCTTTTCAAATCCAAATAACACAATGGCAGCCAATAAATTATATGTTGGCAATCTTTCATACCAAGTAGATGATGACATGCTTCGAGATGAATTTTCAAACCATGGAGATGTAGTTGAAGTGGCAGTTGTGTTTGACCGTGAAACTGGTAGATCCAGAGGTTTTGGCTTTGTCACATTTAATACGGATCAAGAAGCTGCTGTGGCTAAAGAAAAGTTAAATGACTGCTGTTTCCATGGAAGAAATATCACTGTGAGTAAAGCAAACCCTAGAGGTGGAGGTGGCGGTGGCGGTGGAGGTGGTGAATATGGAGGTGGCCGCGGTGGTGGATATAGAGGCGGTCGAGGTGGTGGATATAGAGGCGGTCGAGGTGGTGGATATGGAGGCGGTGGTGGGCGCTATGATGATGGTGGATATGGTCAAGGTAAAAATTAATGGAGTTTGAATACAGATAATATTTTTAGGTCTACTACACTAAGTGCTGCAAATCAGCACTGGCTTTTACTAGACAAAAGCACTTTGCAAGAGTGTTGCCATCCATTATTGTTTAGACAAATGTTGTCCAGTAATGTTTCACTGTATTGTTACAAAAGTTTCCAAACACCACTAAGCATTTTTGACTTAATCGCTCTTTTCTAAACTTTTTTTTGAAATTCACACTTTGACATCCAACCAAAATTACAGAAATGTTTAGTATTTAACATGGTAATTATGGGTCCCCTTTCTAAAGGGGTCAAATTGTTTTTACTACAATGACCACATGCCTTGTGTTGTTTGCACAGTGAACTGGAAATGAAACTTGGTTATGAAAGGTTTAGTAAATAGAGTGGAAAACTTTCCATATAGAAGTGGTCCTTTATATTGTATTGTTACCTACAATTCTGCTTGTCATTCTTCCAAAAGTAATCTAAGACTTAAACTCACTATTCTAAATTCAAAACAACCATTTTTTAAACGCCCGCAAATCTGCAATGACCAACCATAATAGCAATCATGTTTACACCTTAGTTAAATGAATATTTGGTCATCTGGATCCACAAACTTTTGCCAGAAAACAAATGTTGTCCTGCATGATTTTAAGTCTTTACTCAGCTGGTTGAATGTTTGTTTTATCAGGGCAATCAACTCTAATTTTAGTTTCATGATAAATGACAAACAACTCTTGTCACTATATAATCTTCTTGCCTTTAATGTTTTAAATGCCAAGTGAAAAACAGGGAGAGTTTATTTGTGTTTGAAATGTGAGTTAAGAAACCAAGTCAATAGACATAGTGCATTCGCAAGTGATTAATACTTTTGAAAGTTGAAATAAATAAATGTCTAAATTTTTATGGTTTTACTTTTGGGGAAGTTTTGCCACATTTCTGCAAAGTGTACAATTTCATCAGAATAATCAATATGCAAGTTTGCAAACTTAATAAAATTTCTGCGTTTTACCTGTAGTAAATGTACATTTGTTGTTCCCTTTTTTAACAGGTGATGGTCGCTATAGAGGTGATGGGGATTATTAGTAAAGCAAAAGTGGTGTACATAATAAAGAATGAAGATGCCCACCCAGCCATAAGGCTTGTACAAGCCGAAGTATGTACATGAAGCAAGACCTTGAACTAATTCTACCAGCATGTTTGAGCCCTGATGCAAGAAAGCAATTCTCTTTTTGTCTATGTAACTCCATTTTACACAGCCTGATTTCGATGTAACACCATTCAAATGCTGCCTTTTCTTTTATTGCAAGTTACAACATTCGCTTTTTTACTGTAGTACATGGTGGTTGGAAAGACCGGCATGATAATTTTTGCGAACGATTTTCTTTTGGAATAAAATACATGTCTGTTTAATAACAGTAGTTATTCCTTTTTTGAAAGATAAATTTCCAGCGAAAATGCACATTTGAAGAGGTTTTAATTGAAGGTAAAAATGGGATGTGTTAATTATTTACTCTGTCAAAAAAATGAAATTGTTAAAGGAAACTTAAGTCTAAAGTGTCACAATAATAAACAGGAAATACGCATAATTAGAAGGAAGGTTAGATTGGTGTTTTTTGTTAAAAAAAATCGTTTCTGTATAGAACGTAATTTTTATCGTATGTTTTGAATTTAAAACACATGTCGGGTAAATAGTTATTGAAAACGCGGATGTTCCAACCGCGTGGTCACGTGGTTGTCTTGTTGGGCTGCTTTGCGAGCTGTCAGGTTTTAAACCTAGCCTATAGAATTGCCTCTAACCAACGTTTAATGAAGTTTGTCTAGATGGGCTGAAACTTTAGAACAGGAAACTTGATTTTATGGCGGGTTAATGTACCTTTCTTACCGTCTTTACACTGAAAAGTTGCATATTCGCGATCTCAGTGAAAACTGTTACAAAGACATCGCGTTTTGTGGTCTGTAGCGGGTGCCTTCGAATACTGCGGGTGCACTTTGTGTTTTACTAATCCCACCCACTCTGACCCCAACAGCACTAACCGTCAACGTTAATAGGAAAAACTGCAAGTTTTACCATATTTGTATGCATTATCTTCTGTATTTGCGGTACCAAGTGAAGTATCAAGCATCCACATGCGACACACCTGAAATGGGACATCAAAATGGGTTACCTGCAGTATTTACAATTTTGTCCCGTTTCCCTCCTACTAATTGCGCTACATGTGGTATTTCCGAGCTTTGTCGCAATAAAACAGGTTACCAGCATGTTACGTGCAGTATTTACAATTTCGTCCCATTTTCCCCATCTAAATGCATTACATGCAATATTTCTGAGTTTCGTTGCATCAAAATGGGTTACCAGCGTCTTACCTGCAGTATATACAATTCCGTCCCATTTTCCCACATCTAAATGCATTACCTGCAGTATTCGAATTTTTTTAGTGACAGACCAAGTGCACCAGCAGTATTCAAAGGCACCGGTTTGTAGCCATGTTCCCCCAAATCGGATAAGTTATATGTCACTAGCATTATTATCTAACATCAACAAGCAGTTTGTGAGCAAACTAAAAAGGGCTCATTTATAAATAACCCTATTTTTTGAATAGCAGGTTTGGTAGGTGTTGTATTTTGGTATGTCACTTCACCAATTAGTGATCTGTTACAAAAATTTTCCATCTTTTTTAGGTTAAACCTTGTACATTACCACAGAATAATTTTGTTTCTTATATTTGTTGGCCTATTGTTTTAACAGAAATACTAGTATTGCACACAATCTCTTTTTCGATATTTGTTGTTTGACTTCTGCGATGGCCAGGTTATTTGTGGGCAATCTACCATTTGAGGTAAATGACACAACTCTTCGGGAATTGTTTGAAGAATTTGGTGAGGTGACGGAAGCATCTATCATTGTTGACCGAGACACTAATAAGTCACGTGGATTCGGTTTTGTTAGTTTCACTGAAAAGGAGTGTGCTGATGATGCAAAGGGTGCAATGAATGGACGAGAATATGAAAATCGTCCCTTGACTGTAAATGATGCAAAGGAGAAGCGAGGTGGTGGCGGAGGGGGAAGAGGTGGTGGAGGTGGCAGATATGGTGGCGGCGGTGGAGGATATGGAGGAGGAGGTGGTGGCTATGGTGGAGGTTATGGAGGAGGAGGAGGCTATGGCGGTGGCTACGGTGGAGGAGGATATGGTGGTGGTGGCGGTGGATATGGGGGTGGTGGTGGTGGAAGGCACAATCGGGGTGGCGGTGGATATGACAACTACGGAGGGGGGCAAGGATATGATGATGGATATGGTGGAGGTTATGGCAGAAGTAAGATAGAGGATAAATTGAATTTTGATAATGGGCTCATACCACCTGTGTACTTTTAAGTGTGTTTAAATCTTCTGCTTTTTGTTTAACTGTTGCAACAATGCTTGTGCCTCATTATAAAGCTATGTGTGCAGGTAGTTGTTTAATCAGGATGTTTCAAGATCGTATAACCCAACTTTATCTTTACTGCAAAAATTCTTTGCAAAGTTTAAATGTGGAAAAATTGTGGTTCAAGCATTGCAGCAGCTGTTTTAAAACAAAACTTCGTTGCAACTAGGGCTTCATCGCCACTGGGTTTCTGTGAAGGCTATGTATAACTTATATTTATATTGTTTTTATTACTTTGAAAGGTAACTCTTATGTATTCATACTAAAGAAGCTAGCAACAGTACCTAAACATGTGCCAACTATTGCTTATATTTTCACAAGCGCTGTTTATTTTATCAGAACATCCCCTCTCCAGAATTTTTTCCTTGCTAACTAAATGATGCCATAACTGGCAGTGGCCTTTCTAGACCTAACTGTCCGTTCCTACGAGCGGGCAGTTGTTAGAACTCTTGGTAAACCAAGGGGGATAAAACATGAGGCACGTAGAAAAACACGGAGGAAAATCTCCAGACTATTTTGTGTGTTTGTGCTTTAAGGTAAGAGTCCCGAATGCAGTATAGTGAATAAATTAAATTAATTTAAACACTTATGTTTAAATTAACGGGACTGACTAGGTTGTCAAATTGCCCAACATTTTTGCAATATGTTTTTTTACCCCAATGGCCACCAAACCATCAGTTAAAGTCAGATTTTAACAAGTTTTGTTTAACTTTTCTTTGGCTGATGGACTGTCTACTCATATAAAAAACTTATTGCTGAGCCACATAATAAACCAAAACAAAAATCATGCGCGAAGCCTAATATCCCTATTATACTGTACTGTTTTAACGTTTATAAGCTCTGTGGCTGCGACAATCTCCGGCCGAATTATATAAAATTAATTATTAATGCTATGCATTCAAATACAGATGATGATTACAATGGGGGTAGACGTGGATATGGTGGTGGTCGTGGTTACCAAGGTGATGATGGGTATGGAGGCAACTACTAAACACTCACATTTTTGTATGCTGAGTGAATTCTGGCATATCCAAAGCACCAAAAAAGTGACTCTTGTATACATTGCAATCTATGTAATGCAGATAAAGATCTAACACAACAATTTGTGTGGATCCTGTTTTTGCGATTTGTGCATTTTAATAAACCCACGCTGTCTTGTAAGTTTAAGTGGCGACTCGCATTTGTGATTCTATTTCATTCAGGTTAGTAGACAGAAGGCCTGAAGCAAATGTGTACATCATGAAGTGTATTTCTGTGTTACTTTTGTATGTTTAAGGTGACTTTAAGTGAGTACAACTGGGATAAGTGCCAACATTCTTTTTGCCCTTAAAGCAGAAAAGGCAACTTATGCTAACAAATGCAATGAGTTTGTGCTGACTGCTTGACATTTTCGAAAGATTAGTGAACCACAAACAAAATACCATATTAAGTGGTAGAAAAAAATTGGTTGTATGGATTTTGATGACCCAGGATAGAATTGTCGAGACCACCAGCAAAAGTGCAGCACTGTTGTAACAAGCTGAATCAGCCTTTCTATAACACGTTATGACAGGCTTACGTTTAGTGTTTTTATCCACAAGTCAATACATAGGCTCTGGTTCGATTAGTGGCGAGAAAAAAAACGCCTAAATACTTGTGTAATATCTCTATGTTTCCCTCCGTTCAGGATTGTTTAGCATTGCATCACAATGACATATGTGACGTAACAAATGCACGTGTTGAGTAAGTGTTCCAAGTTTATTCATTGTACCTTACTTACAAATGTTGTAGCCTTAAAGGCCGGTTTACACGACACGCGTAACTCGCGAATTTAGTGTTTATTTTATTATGTTGCGCGTCACGCGACGCACGCACGAAACGCCTTTCGCGTCCAAATCTTGAAACGCGTGAAGAGCGAAAATTTCGCGCCGTTCGCTTGACGTACTTGCTGTCTTGGTATTTGTTGATAGTTTGGCTGTCAAACAACCAAAAATTATCTTGCTATATGCATTTAATATGGATTCTATTAGAGACGAAGAGTTTATATTCAGGGTATGATAAAAAACATTAGAATTTATTTTTNTTGTTGAAAATTATCTCAGGTGGGGGAAAGTGTACGGGAATACACTTTTCTACGCAGTCTTCCGCTTGTGTTTTCCCTTTCTGCCCAACACATGCTAAACTTTCTTAGATTTTTATTTGTGATGTTTTTAGATTTTTCAAAAATTGTCTGGTAAAACAAACCTTAACACTATATGTCTATATGATCAGAAAAATCTACCAAACGACATTTAAAAAAAACAAAGGCAATTTGGCGTTGTACCTTATTCATATCTTGCACATAATTTTCCACCTTTTTTGCATCACTGCTTCACAACTTTATCGTAATCGAAAGTAATGTTAGTAACGTCATAGAAAGATATAATTTTGCATGACGTCAAAGTATGTACTTCACTATGTCGTGACGTAATTCC
>QXVZ01005739.1:0-51683 GCA_008931825.1 Phallusia fumigata
TTGCTATCCGATAAACAAATTGTGGTCCGACCAGACCAACACGGAAACGTAACTTATTTCTATTGCCATTCCGGTTCAATGTTACTGAACGCGTTGTTGGGGAAATTTAGAGCGTCAAAAGCGTATCGTGCCTTAACTTGATGCATGTTATTGTGTACTATAGGTTTTGTTAACAGTTGCTGAATCTACAATATCGGAATAGTATAAATTCAAGTATAAATTATTAGTTTTTTTTAGGATAACCTCCATATGTTTGTTTTTTTCCCCCAAATTTCTTGGTTACAATTTTTGTCCACATGCTTGGAAAAACATGATAATTACTTTTGAGGCCAAGAGAAACACATGGCTGACCACACTGAGCTTAAATGCCATAAAAATAAAGCAACTGAATGCCATAAACATAAAGCATGTGTGACAGCCTATCACTATAGCCATCCGTAACAACATTTATATGCGGTAAATTTGTTCTAGAATTCCTTTTAAAGTTACCAGTAATAGTTATATTTCCACAAAACTGCTGTAAACAGGCGCCGACAACAACTAACGAGACGAACAAAAAGTTTCGATCGGACCTCCTCGCGAGGAGGTTCGCTAAAACGGTGAAATATTCGCCGAGTCACGCTTTTTTGGGTCCGGTCGGACGGAAAAAGCGCAAAAGTCCGATCGGACCAACGGTCATGGAAACAGGACTAAAAGTACCTTTGCTCAAGCGTTGTTTCGTTTTTATACATTTTTAGAACGTTTGGATCCTTTGTTTCCAGATAGGGGTGGATCTACTAAAACCACGCATTTGATTTTCAGGTAGAGATCATCTTCCTAGCCCTCTAATTAAACCGGTCCTGTATGAATTTTCAGTAGTAAAAGCTACGAGAGAATTTACTAATATGTCACAAAGAAACACAAAGCGAATGAAATTATTGGGCTTCCCAAACTGGTTGTCGCGAGTGCGCTAAAGGAAATGCCTAAACAAAATCTAAACTCTAGTTTATTTTTGGTTTCTTTCGTCACTTTAGGGGTTTCATTGTGCTACGAAAATGCGCCACATTCTACTCATTAAATTGTGCAGTTGGGCGGAGTGTGGATTAATTCTAAATGACGAAAAGATTAAATTACGTTGATAAGGAAAAATAGCTTTATAGCAGAGGTATGTTTTGAGCTGTCAATCGCGTGGGTCGCAGTTTTGATAGATTATTTTGATAATTGAAATTGAAATTGAAAATATTTTTTGATAAATTAAAAATGGTCGCAGACTAAAAAGTTTGGGAAGCCCTGCTTTAGTGTTTGCGACTTGTGTTCACAGCAGATAGTTTTTATGTGCGCCTGGTATAGCGACCAAACAAGTTGTTTTTAAGTTGCACAGTCGTAGTACGGTGTGTAGGTGCGAGTGAGTTATTCAAGATGCTGCCGTCCAAGTCGGTTAAATATTCAATCAATATGTGGTATTATGATGTGCTAATAATCTTGACTGCTGTCTTGAGAACTTTGAAGGTGAATCTCCGGGATTCCAAATCACACGTTGATTCCGCTTGTTGCATCGTTGGTTTATTAAGATATTAAGACTTCAGCATGAGAATATTTCCAGTATTTAATTAAAATGAATTACAGTTTTTCAAATAAAAGATCTCTATTCAAATAGAAGGTCATGAAAAACAATAACAGTCATTATAATTTATACAAAAACTCAGTGAGAACCTCCCCTATTCTGAGTCATGTCTAATAAAATCGCTTATATTCTAACTTATAAGTTATTGCTTGACTGGTCTCTACAGGATTATACATAGAACAAATAAGGCTTCCTCAATAACTTATACATCGACAACGCGCTGAGGATTTTAACTGACTCTCGACTTTACGGCGGCGCTCGCTTTCTAACTCATGACAGAGTGTCGCAGCCCAGCCTCCATGTTATTTCGCCTGTCTAAATGTCACAGCCTGGCTTCCTCGTTTTCTGGTCTATCTAGCTGGCACCTAGTCTAAGTTTTTTAGCACGAATAACGTTCGGCCGAAAGTGGAGCAGTTTACATACAGGTGCTAGTTTTTTCTAGAATATTGTGGAAGAAACAGGCGACCTAGTTTGGGTTGCGACATGTGTTGCAATAATGTTACTCTCTCACTATAATCGACCATTTCTAGAATATTGTGGAAGAAACGGCGACCTAGTTTAGGTTGCGACGTGTGTTGCACTTATGTGGTCAGTTTGGTCTGATTGGCTTGCCGCTAGGCGGCGCGCGACACTATTGCCGCTGCAGTTTCACTCCGTTCGTTTGTGCACGATTGCAGATCCGTACCAACTCGTATTTTACGTAATAATGTACAGCAGGGGTTCTTAAATTCGGGGACGCCCCCCATGAAGGGTAACTTTTTGCTGTTTTAATACTCCAAGCTTTTTATACGCTTACAACGTTCGATATTTTCGTTTCAGGAATTAAAAATGCTGTCAGGGGCAAAATATATTCCATAAAACGTCTTCCTGTTAATTGTGTTAAACTTTATCTGTAAATATGTGCTTTCATCAGAAAGGAAGACTCGAATTCATGTTTAAATGCGTTCTGTTTTCTGACACTAGGACATCAACATGATAAGTTGTTGCGTCGCTGAGTGGCGATCTTCTGCAACGGCAAGTTAACATACCTACGCCAAATACGTCTGTCGGCTTACATATTTTTACACATTTGAAGCTTCTACGGAAAAGAACTTGTTTCACAAAGAGCACATGCGTGATTATCACTTTTCCGGAAAGATATTTAGCAAACAAAGTGCCGTTGTAATTTTAGAGTGTGTGCCAATATGTACAATAAACACATTATTAATTAAACACATTATTAAAGACAAATTTGTCAGTCAGAGAGAACTATAAAACAGTAAAGTTATTCATAATTTCAGGGGCGGCCACCACTTGAATCAATTCCTTTTCCCAGGCCTCCAGCAGCAGGGTCGTTCACAGTTTGACGAAACAACAACCGAGCCTCACCCCCCAGAAACAACCTGTCAAGTACAAAGGAGGTTATGGCCACTTCGCAGTCATTAAAAAGCTGCTTAGAGCTTTTATAACAGCTATCCAATNAGAGTATTGCATAGGCTTCCCCCAGAACGCCGTTTCCTGAAATACTGCAGCATGAGGGCATTTTTAGATAACGCTGCAGGCACCGTTTAGTATGTAGATTTGCGGTTTACAACATGCAATCATTCACCAATTTTGAATTTTGTCGAAACTAAGACTAGTTTAATTAGTTTAACAGGTCATATCAAGGGTACCGGGGTACAGTACACCTTATATTACATAACGTAGAGAAGCGGTTTTCGAAGATTCTTTTATCTATTACCCATAAGACAATTTGTCTGGATAATTATTGTGTCTCTAAATAAGTTTTCTATTAGGCCTACCAAGCGAAATAAACTCAACTCAAAATCATGTTTACCAGGCTCTATTAAGGTTTGTAACAATTACATGCAACTTCGGTGTTGGTAATATACAGTGCTATAATTTGTAGCTGTCAATGGAAATCGATGACAAAAAAATTGTGACCTCATAACCGCTGTGTACCGATGTTCTGTTTCTGGCGCGAAACTTTGTCATTGATCAATTGTCAAATTATTAAAAGAACTTTTTTGTTAAGCGTTTTTGATGCATTATTGTGCAAACGTACTCTTAACATAATGCAATAGGTAACACACAGCAAAAAAACATTCGCAAGCCTTTGCGCCCTGTGTTTGCTGTTGAAGAGCAAGTTGTAAATGTCACATGGCTGCGGCCTCATGATCGTTGTGCAAACACGTTTTATTTACAATTCTACTACTCTGTTTGTGGGGGAAAACAAGTCTGCATGCAGCAATGATCCAGTGGTGTTCAGAATTCAAACACATAAGCAACTCAAATTACGATTGAAAACTCTTTCGGAAGAGACGATTTGTTTAAATTAATTTGTGATGTGTGCAAGCGCACAAATTTGCATCGAGATCATATGATGGACCTTACATATGTAAACGTAATAGTTGAGTGTAAGTACTACAGCATAAGGTACTCGCCAGACAAAGCAATATTAACAACACAATGCACTGACAACGCAACTATTAATGATGGAAATCATTTCACATGCAACCTTAAATACCGTACATAATAGATCAGTTTTACCGAAACTTCTATATGCTCTGCAACATTACTTCCTTCTCAACCTTAACAAAACATATCAAGCCCTATAATTCTTGCTCGCCCAGTCCTAAAGGTACAACTGCTCGCCTTTTTGTCGTAAAGCTTCACATTGTCTTTTAAGGTTATGCTTCCAGAGTTGTTTCCAGTTCCTGTGTCACATCAGTGAAAAGATTTTTCAATTTTATATACTTTACTGTACGCGAAAATTTATTACAATTAATAATACAACCACTTTTTCGTACTTAGGATACCCCTGCACAATTTGCGTTTGTGCACGTTTTTAGGATAAGAAATTATAACTTGTTTAACCTATCGATGGCACCTTTTAGCGGTTGTATATGTATGTTAAAACTTCAAGCTATACCTTAGTCACCACTTAGTGAGCAATTCTTCATTTTTTGAACACAATACTGTAGCAATTACAACTCACGTATTGATTTGCCCTTCCAGCAGTTTCTGTTTTGGATTTGAGCCCTGATCAGACATGTCCGAGAAGCACCGACTGTGTCGCCGAAATTAAACCACAACTGAGCAGTGACAATACTGTGTGCAGCGGCGTTACCCTGCAATCGCTTCCTGACTTGAATCATTGACATGTGACGGCGACTAATTTTCTCCCTTTAACACATACTGCCCACCAGTAGGGTTTGCGTATGGTCGTTACGGTGTGCGCAAGTAGGCTATGTTAATATCATGAGCATTTTCGTTGGTTTGTTAACAAAATGTGCTAACCGAAGTTTTTTTACGACTTTTTTCATCGATAATAATGTTTTGACCATTATTTGACTTTTTTACGTAACTACCCAAGCGAAATTTTCTAATTTTTTTTTCTCGACAGAAAACGAAGCATGATTGGCACTTCCGATTTTCAGCCTCCATCGATTAATCACCAATTGAACAATTGACATGTTGCCTTGCTATTGTCTTTTTAAAATAGAAGCAACACTTTATTGCATTCATTCAGCCAGAGTCTGTGTGATCAAGTGTGTCTGAAAATATTGGCGAATATGATTTACGCCAAACGTTAATTATGTCCATCTTTTTCTTACTACGTAACCTGTTTGAATTAGCGCTTTAACCGAAGCTAAATCAACACCAGAAACGTTAACTGGTTAATGGGTCAAGGCATGGTTGGGCAAATTGCGGCCCGATACAGGGTTCTGTTCAGCCCGCAGCAAATTAAAAAAATTCAGTATAATTGTGTGAAAACTATCATCAGGGCGTTAGTACAGGTATCCTACGCACAAAACGATACTGCTTAGATGATCTAAGTTGGCAAAAACCCTCACATTTATTTGTGTTCTTGCCGGAAATATATTACCCGGATATCTTACCTTAGTTAGTTGCGGCAAGACTTCCAATATTCCGTCTTCATAAGTCGCTCAGACTAGACTAAGCGCGGTTCTTTATATGGACAAGTTTGTAAAAAAGTCTACACTTGTGGCCATTGAGTGGTTTCTGTAAAAACATTTGAGCTATCAAACTGAACAATCGCATTCCGTGCCGACCAGAAATATTAAGGCTATATCGTCCGTGCTGTTTATCTTGTGTTTTTTAATTTTATTTACATTACTTACTTGACAAAACGACACAATTATTCAATTAAAGTTTATTCGAGCAGGACCACAGCCCTACTGTTTTGACATCGNGAATCCGTTGAACTAATTTTTCCAGTCGCCACATGTCGGACGTCCCGTACCCAACAATCACAGAGCCCGAACCGCTATGTGTGATACAAAACGGGTATCGGTTAAATCAGACACACAGTAACATTTCATTTATCAACAGTAAGATAATTATTTTTTTGTACTAACGCGTTTTTTGTCACCGAATTGTGATGCTTAATTATCCAATCGTGGTTTATTTAAGCATGATTAAACAGTTACCCAAGGTTGTATGCTATTTGACCTGATTGTACTAAAATTTATTAGTGTGTTTTATTGCATAGATTAGGTTTGTACTTAACCATTATGACCGGTCCATGTCCGGTATTTTCTCACAACACAGCATTTTGGAACTTTTAATGCAGTGGCTCCGATTTGGCTGCCAGTTTACTAGCGGTTTTAGTGTGCATCTGGCAAGCACAACACTTTGTACAAATTTCATTTACCTATTTGTTGTGTATTGGACACATTGTGCTGCAGTTAACAAAAATCGGGAGTGAACGAAAGCTGCACCACACATCTGTTGGTTCCCGTAAATTCCCTCATTGCGACCAAACACAGTAGCGAACCACGGGACGTCTGTGGATTGCTGTGCAGCGCCACCTACCAGTCGACCAACAGGTGCGTCAACCGGTAAAGTTGCATCAAAAATACCTGAATTGCAATACACGCAAAAAACATGGACATTGATTATTTTCCTAAATATGCATTGTTTTCTTTTCTGAGAACAACTATTTGTTTACTTAGTACAAACTGTAACAAACAACACAAACATATCAGTGGCATCAATAATGGCATGCGCTTTTTATCTGGATTCAATATGCGTCCCAAAAGCCCTAAAAAACAAAAAATATCCACGGTAACACGCCTGGTGCTGGACATTACCTGAATTAGTATGGTTTTAAAATCAACTAAGGGTGTTTTGACTGACTCTATTTTTCTATTTCTAATGCATTGTGATGATTTTTTGGTTGTTTTTATTCAGGATTGGAACCCCGAACTTAGACGGGAAAGACGAAAACGATATTTGTTTGCTAGCGAATGCTTATTTCAACTGAAGCCTGTGTTGACCAACGATTCGAGTAACCCCGGCCTGTAAGAGATCTAATACCAAATCAGAACAAAATTTCCGTAGCCTGGTGTGGGATTCGAACATACGATTTTATAGATTCTTGATCATTATTGTATTTGCACATATTGTATTACTGTGCTGATCCAGTCATAACTGCCAAATCACTATTTGTGGATTGGGCGCCGGAGCACGCTTTCCTAGAGCCGGAAATTAGCTACTTTGTCCAACGATTTTTTATGACAATCAAATTATTTCCTGCAATGCGTGATTTCATATCTTTCAATTTTTCTTTTAGTTCCCTGTTCTGGTTACTGGGAAACTAATTTTTGTTGTCACTTACTATCCGATTGTAAGGAAAAACAAATAAAAAAGTTATTCACCATATTCCATGTACTCTTTAGTGATAACAAAACCCATTCAAAATTTTTTTCTATTCACTGTTATTATTATAACTATGTATCAAAGTTACCAGCTTTTTACTGCATAGCTGTTTCTACAGGCAGAAACACATGGGCTTTACACACACATATAGTTGTTAAGTAGGTTTCTAAGACCATAATAGGCTATAAATATTGATAATGAACAAATGTCATGTTAGGTGCACGATTTTCAGATCAAATAGTTTCAAGTAATAGATACAAACCAGTACTTGTGTGTAAAACATTTCTATGTCTTGTTAATGTCAACAGCATTTGTCAAAATGTAGAAATGTTTTCACACAAGTTGGTTTGTTTTATCCTTGTGGGAGATGGTGGAACAAACTATCCTTGCAATAAGTCCATAATCAAGCCATCTGCATCATTGCAGTTCCATGGGACGCTTTTTTTGGAGTTGCTAACTTTAACCCAATGGGTCCACAGGGTCTGAGCAATGCCACGTAAGTTTCTTGCTCAGGGAAACACAAGTGACTGCGACAGACTTAGAACCCACAACCTTGCCAACACAACGCAGTCGAACTAACCACTCGGCCATCTTGGCAGTACTCACCTGCATCTTTCTATTACTGTTAACCATTTTGAAACAATCTACCTTTCTCTGGGTGTGCTTCAGACATCCAGTGAATCCTAAATCCCCTGTGATTCACCAATTTGTTACCAGTTTTAAACTCAAGCAAAACTTGTCCATGAAAAGCAACAATTGGCCCAAATGGAGTTGACTGACCTTTGTCAAAAATACAGTTGACCCTTTTTAGGGGGCTAACAAAGACAAATAAACAAATAGATAAACTATAATGGTATGTACTACAAACTGTTTATTTAAGCTACCTAAGCTTTTATGGTATGATTGTTTTGGCGTAAAGAAACTGCATAGGTCCCCATTAGGGAAGACTATGTTAGAACAGTGCCATTTAATCTTTTTTGGTATCATGGAACCCTTGAGGTAGTTTAGCAAATATTGCTGAACCTTCATTTTATAATCTTTCTTGTTTAAATTCTAAAACCAAACCTCTTGAAAACCTTAGAGCTGACTGAAACCCTGAGAGTGCTTCACAAAACACTGACAGGAACCCATTGATTCAACAAGAAAATTCCCTTAAAGTGAAAAAACTGAACAAGTATGTTACGCCTAAAATAAATTGAAAAAAACACAGTCCTAAAATGCTGACGTAAACATTTCATAAATAGGGTATTTCCCTATTTAAACTATATGGGGTTGTCTCATATTTTGTCAAGTTGTTATCGCATCTTTGACATTTACAAAAGTAATATGCAAAGATTTACTAAGTAACAAATGATTCGTTTATGGTGTTCAGCCAGCTTGACAAACATTTCATCCATTTTGGAGACTGATGGGGTGACCACTTGGATTATTGGGAAACACAAAAATGAGACATGCCGCAGTAACTATCATATATTTCAAGTTTTAACCCCTTTTAAAAAATGCCTAGGAAAATTTTTTACACTTTTTAGATATTCCTGAAATAATGACTGTGGCTATGGGTTCAATAAAAAAATCAAACAACTCCATTACCACATCTATCAGCTGTAAAAGTTATTTCCTAATCTGCCAAAAGAAAATGCCTGGACCAGCTGCAGGGAAGAAAAACTTAATGAAAACAATATGTGTCCCCTCTAGGGGGGACTGATCATAAATTTTACAAACTTAAACTTTTAAGTAATAACAAAACAGCAGCATTATTTAAAGAAAAAAGTAGATGAACCACTGTGACAACTTACCACATAATTTAGCAAGAGTATTACTATCCTCATGTTTAAAGGAAGTGCCTTCCAAAATATGCAAGTAGCTTCGATAACAAATGTCATTGTCACCAAAAAATGCAGTCTCTATATCCATGTCTGTCACCCAAATCCTAATGAGATGTTTTGGGACTATAAAAAACGACAATATGTTGGTTAACATTTAACATGTATGTAATCACTAGTAAGCAACTTTAAATCGTCCAAAAACATTTTATTTCCAAAAAGTATACATTCAGATAAATGGCAGGAAGTATTTATTGTAGTTACAACAGTATTATTTAACAAAGTACACTGACAATACCATATATTTTCCATTGACAATTTAAGTTTCCAGGGTAAAGAACAGGATACCCGGGACTTTCAAGGTTTCCATTTCTTCCTTCTAACTCACCACCACAAACCTGGCTGTAACATATATATTGAATTAAATCTCTGCATTTAATTATAAATCAATGGTGGAATAAACCCTTACTTGCACACAGACTTTTTATTTTGAAGTT
The DNA here is from genome assembly GCA_008931825.1 of Phallusia fumigata. Classification (NCBI taxonomy): domain Eukaryota; kingdom Metazoa; phylum Chordata; class Ascidiacea; order Phlebobranchia; family Ascidiidae; genus Phallusia; species Phallusia fumigata. The sequence continues at coordinate 9,588 of QXVZ01005739.1, forward strand.
GTCTACTAGCAACTGAGGTAAAAGCTTGCCAATCGACCAAATAGTTTTCAGTGGAGGAAACTAAATAAACCACATTTGTTGCTGAATAAACTTCAATATCACTTGTCAACCACAAGTTTTCTGTCCCAATGTTCAGAAAAAATTGCATCAGCATTGCATCGCCACACTTGAAATGCTAAACATTACAACAAGATTTAATTTCTTGTCACTGTTGGCTAAGGAACCTAATGAAAATTGTGAAAAACCACATGTAGTCAACAGTGCAATTATTTTCAAATGATTCTAAGCCAGATTCGTTTAAAACTATTTTTAACCTAGTAGAGTTGATGATTCCCAACATGCCACAGCTAACCACACATTCTTGTAAAGTTATCATTAATGGGAATGGTTATTTGTTACCATCTTTATTTGTTCAGCAAGCAGTTTACAAACTAACCTGTATGGGAACCTGTGAATCACAAGGAGCAAGTGACAATATGATTTTGGTGCCATTATACAGTGGAGCCCAACAACTACCAGGAAAGTGAACACTTTCCAGCATATCAATGTTTCTCCACACCCACTGAAAGTGAGTTAAACTCGACATTGAATTGTTTGGACAGTTAGCTGTGAGATGTATAACTTCGCCCAGATCATCGGCCTACAAAATATAACAGTATTATTTGAGTTACTGTATGTGCACAACTATCAAGGTAAATCCCATCTAAACAGGTTTTTTAGTTTTTTTGTTTTCAGGCAAATCTAATTTTTGTGCATTGAAAAACTGTGCATAATAGTAACACTGCCTGTTGTTAAAGAGGACATATATTTCCCACATTACTTTACATGGGATTCCTTAGTTACCTAAGCTTTTTATAATAGGGCTGAAGCTTGCAGCACACTCAAATCAGTCTGTGTATTTCTTATTGCGAGTAAAAAAATCGATTTCGCCAAACAAATGGCATCATCAGTTCTTATTCAAATAGAATCTAAGCTTTTTATGATTTAATTGTTTCAGCAGGCATTAACACATGGGTAGGTAATTGTAAAGTCAACTTTATTCACACTTATCTCGAAATTTGAGAGAACAGTCTCAAATGCTGATAGAATCAGTAGGTTAAATACAAAAGGAATGTATATTTCGCCTACATTGGCAACGTCAGTTCATTATTTAAATAATTTGTACAGTGATCGTTGNAAAAATCGATTTCGCCAAACAAATGGCATCATCAGTTCTTATTCAAATAGAATCTAAGCTTTTTATGATTTAATTGTTTCAGCAGGCATTAACACATGGGTAGGTAATTGTAAAGTCAACTTTATTCACACTTATCTCGAAATTTGAGAGAACAGTCTCAAATGCTGATAGAATCAGTAGGTTAAATACAAAAGGAATGTATATTTCGCCTACATTGGCAACGTCAGTTCATTATTTAAATAATTTGTACAGTGATCGTTGGTAAACATGGCGGCAGGTGAAGGTTTGGATATTGCTTATTCACACTTATGTAACCTCATCACAGAAAGTTTTCATTTGTGGTGTATGCAAGCATACAAAAACGTTTATCTCTTTTGGGGTTAGCAGGACAGAGTAAAAGCAATACACAAAAGGGGAACTATAATAAATTTTAATTAGCAACCTAATAGGCACTGAAAAACCATACTTCACGACAACTACACACAAAAACTAATACATAATAATAATTACCTTGAGGCAAAAGTAGATTTCAAATACGGGATGATACTGCTTCACTACAAATGGGACAGCACTATCAAGCACTAAACAAAAAAGATGAAAGTTAAAATAGTTTTGGAAACCTGGTACATAATATCACAAGTTAATGCCATACCAGTTGTGGACCCATTAGAACAAGTTGGCAAAGGATTAGACCATATGCCATTTTTATCACATGTTAGTGTTGATGAACCAGTTTGTGCCCAACCAGATTTACATCTAGCGGTACAAACGGCTCCAGCCTTCTGATACTTTATGGTACAATCCTCTGGTAGTATTTCCCCATTATTAGGATAAGGTAAGGGATGACATTGGGCTGAAAACAAACAGGAGCAACAACTAAGTTTTCGTGTTGTATTAGGATAGGGACATAATGTTAAAAGTGAAACACAAACCATAGCAATGAGGAGTACCAAACTGCCATTTGCCATCTGACAAACAAACTCTAGTTATTTCCTTTTCTTGATAAAATTCTTCACCACACAGCACAAAAATTTCAGTTCCAATTCCAATAGCCACATTTGCAACGCTAAAAAAATTCATTTTAAATTTTCTGCATTATGATAATCTTTCTAATAAATGCAAAAAATGATAACCAGAAGGGGATTTAACACATTTTAGGAAGCTAGCAGGTCCTACCCCAAAGATTTGGAGTCCAACATGTGACACCAGGATGTTCAAAGTAGCTAGCTAATATGGAATGGAACTTTGCCATGATTCGTATTAGATATAACCATTGGTAATCTTATGTTACCAAGGGTGATTTCATTTCAATGCCAAAGAAGGTCAGACATGCTGTTGTTATGGTCTCTAACGTTTATAAGTAAAAGGCCTAAAACATTGTCTACCCTGACAAACATACAACAGAAACAAATTGCATGATCAAGGACGCATTTAAGGTATTGCTGATGCTGCAACCTGACCATCCTGCCTTAAATGTTGAATCTTTGTACTATTTATTATCACATTAAATGCATAGATAAACATTAGACAATATTATTTTTGAAACATAGCTAAAATATGAAACAAGTTAGTTGTATTGCAAAGCTGTTGCTGTTTGGATGCAAACCTACAGGTTTTTGTACAAGACACTCTCAACACCAACATCTTCTTGTGTCACATGTGGGCAAAGGTATTTAGAAACACAAGTTGGAAATGCATCAGTCCAGTTTCCATTGATACAAACAATCTTGTTGGTTCCAAGCAACAAAAATCCTGGATTACACCTAAACAATACAAAAACTAATTGCTCAAAGAATGTGTAAAAGTTACTCAGCCACTAACTTTCCTGGGTATTTAACACCTAAACTTGACGTTAGCTGTTATCCGAAGGCAGAAGTATGTTGGTGCCAACATAAACAATATGTGGTCTTTTGAGGAACAGTGCTATATTAACTCACCTAAAGTTGCAGACATTTGATTCGAAATTGGGACCACTTTTGCATCGATCTGGAAATACATTGCCACTTGCTGGTACAATCACAGTATCACAGTAGCCTAAAAACATCATGGTCTTATTATAATGACAATATTTTCCAGCAACATACTTCCATACTTATACACCAGACATCAGTTCCACTCCAAACACCTCCTTTACATGATCGAACAGCAGAACCTATCAGTTTCATTGACTTTCCACATTTAAATTTACAAACCGAGCCTTCTGCGTTGTTTGATCCATGGCAGGAAAAGGGTTGAACAGTTCCATTTACAACAGGAGGCAGAGGCTCACACACTTGCTTGCAATAAGGTACCGACCCTGACCACAACCCTAAGCAAGACACAGAGGGTGTTACACAAGGGGTTTTCAAACTAACCGAATCACCACACCATCTTTTGAGCAAACTAAAATTGTCTCCCCTACAAGCTGGTATCCTGAATCACAAGAAAATCGACAATTTTTTCCTTCAGAAATTTGCCTTCCTTGGCAGGCTAATGGCTCAACATTCAAAAATGTGTCCAGTGATGCAAATCCAGTGCATTGGTATTTTCCTTGGCAACAAGGATTAAAAACATTTTAAAATTAAATTTAAAACATTTAGCAGAAGTTGATAAATGGTGACATACCAAAGCACACTGGAAGTGGTTCTATCCACAAACCATCTGAAGCACACACAGATCTATCACTGTCATCACTACTGTAACCTTCATCACACAAAACAATACATTCCATTCCCTGCATACAAGGATGTTCAAAGTAGAATAGCTAGCTATTTTAGACAAGTTGTTTTAATTCTGAATCCAGGTCTTATATTAATTTTGGCAGAATGCCACACAAAATTGCAAATAACAAAACAATAATGTTGCTTTAACATGTCTACATTAAACCTCACGGCGATGCCCCATTACTTCTTGCACCCCTGTGTTGTTATTATTTACGCCTGTATAAACAGCCAATTTGGATTTAATACCTTTTTGACCACTTGTATCAAAGTTATGTACCAAATGTTTTTGCTATTAATGCTGAAACCAAATCTTTTTTATGTTTCATTAAACTACCTTCTTTGTGTGATTTCGACATTCATCAGGTTGCACCACTCCTGATGATGTCAACGCAAAAGGAGGGCACTGGTTAAACTCTCGCATTGAACATACTGTTCCTGTAACAAAATATTAGTTTGCCAATAATGATGTAAAAGTATACACTAACATCACCAATTCTTACCTTTTCCAAAATGATGCCTTGCTAGCCATTTGGATGTTTGGTAATATTGCCTTTCCATTACCACTTTCTGATACATGTCTGTATTGAAAGACAAAACTAGTTCATCAGCCCTGATTCCAGAATCCAGAAAAATATCTTTGAAATTAACAACATACCTTCTGTGATTATATTTACTTTTTTGGATATATTTTTTTTCTAATGTTTAAAAAATTAATGAATTTAAAAAGTACATAAATATGTATGTATATATTGGGTTACCTAAGTATTTTATGACAAGATTGAAAATGCAAAAATGTAGCCGATTTTTTCCATTAATTTTATGTAATTTGTTTGATTTAGGAAAAGTTGAAGATTTAAGAAACCATGACCCAATCTACAAACTAAAGAAGCTGGTGGGAATATAGGGTTTTTACAGAAAGTAAAATGAACAACAAAATCATGTTCTATAAACTGCCTAAATTTTATCCTAATTTGACATTGTTTAATTATATGACCAATTTCAGGGGCCTAGTGGGGTAACTGCTGGGAGTATAAAGTCAAACAAAGAAACTGATATGCAACGGCAATATATTAAACACACTGTCACAATTTCATGCAATTTGACCTTTAAACGGAGTAACTGTGTAAAAGGCTAAAGGCATCCAAATCAACTAGAATACTTCAACCAATCGTTTAGATTTTGTCAGCCACTTTGATATGAAGAAAGTTATTACTGGTTACAAACGTTTTTAAAACACAAATACCAATCAATTACAATGTTTTAATCTTGACATCACAAATCCTTTAAATTTGATATTTTTGTGACAACTTGAGGTAATAATGAGTCACTAGTTGCATGCAGTGTTGCAACCTGGTATTCATTTGCACAAAAATAATAAAAAAAAATTTAAGTTTTTGATTAGTAGGCCTATAATCGAAACAACCGGTATAAACTAGGTTTCTTTTGATGGCAAATATTCTTGAGACTATAAAAAAATGTTACAGAGATTTGAAGGATGCTCATGGGTCAATAAAACAACCTCAAGGACCACGGATTTGGCAGCCCTGACTAAGATTGTATTAAAATATCAGCCCATACTGACATTATTAAAAATTTTGATGACTTTCAACAACATCAACAACACATTACTCAAATTGTCACATGTTAAAGTTTTATTAAACTCGTACGTTCAGAAACTTTTTGTTTGGATGCCGACTCAAACAAAACTAAATGCACATTTTCATTACTATTGCCACCTGTAAAAGTTTCATTCCAATTGGTCAAAGCCTTTCATGCCAAAAGTGAATGGCCACCTGCAGCGGAATGACAAAAAAACAGAGTGAAAACAATATGCGCCCCTTTGGGAAAGGGGAGTTACTATTGTACAAACTACCAATGTTACAATTTGTTGTGTGTAAATAAAACAATATCTCACTGGAATCTTTAATTCTTAGACTGTATAAAAAGTCTGTTGGGTTGGATCCACAATCCCAAAACTGCATTGGATCATCATCTGAACAATCATCAAGAAGAAGCTGTCAAAAAACAATAAATTATTTTAAATATACAAACCATACACAAAACTTCTTAACTGCACTCCATTTTGTAGCATTTCCTTTTAGGCATTTGCCAGATAAAGGATGCTGTATATGGCTTGTTCCAATTTTCCACTTAAAAAGTTGATGTCCATCATCAGTTTCAACATGTTGACATGGGAGTTTTATAAGTGGCCTGGATTGATCTTTGGCAACAGACAAACATATCTCAGTTAAATAGAGGCCTCCTTGAAACATGATTTGGAACTGGACATCACCTACCACATAGTGTAATGAAAACAAACAAAGAAGTAGAGGGGTGGCATTCTAGTGTGTTGCAGTTTTGCATACACTGCAACCACTTGGATAATACATTTTACACACACACCATTTTCTAACATTACAATCAATAGATATTTGCATTTAGGGACTCTACTTTCCTTAGAATTTTATGTCATAATTGCTTCTGCCAATTCAAGCACATGCAATTGTTAATTGGTAGTAGTGACAACAGGTGGTGGTTGGTTTATTTTAAAGGATTTAAAACATAAACTGTCAAAAAACAAAGAACAAATTTGTAAATTTAACCAAATCATTTGTAATGTCCCCACAACAATAGCCTAATGTCATAAGCAGTTTTTGTGATAATGTCTACCAGAAAATAGTCTCACAAGTAGATCATTTATTTTTAATGTGTTACGCAAAACTTGTAGATTGACATGCAGCTGTGTGTAGCAGACTACTGGACTACATACTTTCCATACATTAGCAATCCATATATACATATTAACTTATTTGACCCTTTTTTACATGGTTTACCTACACTTTTTTTGAATGATTGTTTCTGCAGGCAGAAACACATGGGTTTCCCCACAGGCAAAGTTGTAGATTATGCATTTTTCTAAATAAAGTGTAAATTTTAACCAACTGCATTGCTTATTAATTTAACCCATTTTAAGGGGCTATTGGGATTCCTGGATTATGGAGTTAAACGAAACAGATAGCACAACTCCACAACCATATACACAAGCTGTAAAAGTTTCATTCAAACCCGCTAAGTATTTAATGTCAAAAGTGCATAGACAAGCTTGAGGAAGAGAAAAAAAGAGTAAAAACAAAGTGTATTCCTGTTGGGCAAGGGAACCCATAATTAAAAAAATATATATTGCTACTTACGTATACATCTGGGAACAAGATCATTCCATTGGCCATCCACACATTCAATTGTGTATGTTAAACCCTTTGTTAGGACATATCCTGGCCGACATTTGAATGAACAGAAACCCGACAGACAAGGTGTTGGATGAATATGGCCATTGGTTAAACCAAATATGGTTGGGCAGGTTGCTAAAAAAACATTCTAAATCAACTATTTATTTTTTAAAGTATTTTAAATCAAATTATTAAGGATCCTAACTAACTTTTTGATAAAAAGCTAATTTTTCCAAAAAAATAAAAACTACACAGATGGTGTTTTTTCTAAAAAAATGCTTTGACAAACAAGCTATGTTTTTAAGCCACCAAAACACAGATAAATGTATCTTTATATTTACCAAGACATTTCAAATTGTTTGGAGACCACTGACCAGTCGGAAGACAAGTTCGATTTCCGTCACCATTAATATCATACCCTGCCTTACACTGTGCTTCACACACTTTCCCCACACTTGATGGATCAAACACACATTCAGTTTCCAAATAGTATGAATTGTTACTTATGTCCTCGAAAGGTTCGCAAATTACTGTGTAAAATTAAAAATAATGTAAACCGAAGCAGAAGAGTTGCTTGGATTAGGGTGACAAAATACACACAAGTTGTCCGATGCAAATTATATCATACATGCCATTAAACATTTTTAGTTCAAATAAAAAGAATTCGCTGGTGTGAACATGATTCAGCCCCTTAATAGCTTTTGCATACACATAGAAGTATAACCCTTTGCAGCTAACCCATCATTGCTAAAATGTCAGATGTGCGATAGTTAGAAGTTATGTGCAAAGGTTGTTTAAACTGTTATGTAGCCTAAGTCAGTTAGGCAACTAATATTTTCCGCTACGATGCCATAACCTTTTTTAGCACAATTTACTGACCAAAACATTCTGGAGGTGGACTTGACCAAATTCCATTTCCCATACACATAGTGAATGAGCTGCCACTCAAAAAACTTTCACAGTCATATGAACATTGCTGCCCTGCCTCTATTTTGTTACTTTTACACACAGGGGGTTCAACTTGCAGGCCAGGTAAATCTTGCAATGGAGGGCACACACCTGCAATTTCCAATTAGTAACTGAAACAAACTACTTTCAAAAAATTGCAGATACTCCACATACACTTAGTGTGTTAGCCCTTTCCGTATTTCCTGGAGATTTACCCGAACTAGTGATACCACATGTATTCATGCCCTTCACTTAAAGTCTATATTGCTTCAACAGCTCAACATTGTCAAAAAGTTTGTCTGCACTACCATAGCCCTTTGATCAAATAACAAATATCTGGCCTGTGAACCGGAAAGCTTGTTCACCCTTGTTTTACCATATGTACAGAAACTTTTTTGAGATGCTTTTGTTTGGGATATGTATCAAACTCAATACCATGTAAATGTTTGTGTATTTTTGCTACCTACCGCCTGGACGCCTTGAACAGATACTAGAAAATGTTAAAGTAACCAGGTCAAACGTGCTGAAATAGCTGTGAAAGTCACTCCAACGTTGCAACACAACATCATGTATCGACTAAAAAAAGACAAAATTAAAAAAATGTGTGCCACATCCAAAACCATTTACATACAGCATAGAAAGTTGTTGGTGAAAGGTCCGTCCCATGTAGAATTACTTGGAAAGGATTTTTTACTGAACAATCCCAATGTTGCAAGGGCTCATCAACATTACATGGAACAGTTTTCAATCTTTCACCTTCAGAAGCAGACAGCACAGAAATACAAAGACCACTTCTTCCATTCCTAAATGAGACATAATAGTTAAGGTTTAGTTGTGTGTTTTACAAAACAATGACACAAGAAGAAAGTAAAACAGTGATGATGTATTAAACAAATGATTGATGTATACAGACTTTATTATAGAGCTTAAGTAAAAACTCAACTGCTGGGCAGCCCGTGTTTTGTGCAAGCATTGCAAATCTTTTAACAATCGTTATTGTCATTATCATTGTTTACAACATACAATTGAAACGTTTCAACAATTATGTTGTCATTATCAACTTTTCAAGCAAGCTTTGGTGGTTGAGTTTGTACTTAAAACACCGATATTAGTGAAAGACAGAAAGTAATACAAGCCTCAAATGAATCTTTCTAATTGACTAAATTTGTAAAAAAAACTTTGTTTGACAGATTTTTAGCATGAGAAACTCATTCAAAGCTAAAAACCAAAAATAAACTAGAAGGGTGGCATTCACCATGATGCATATATATTCACCATGTCATTTCACATTGGGTCCCATAGTTACTTAAGGTTTTTATAACATGATTGTTTCTGCAGACAGAAACGCATAGATCACCACATAATTGTATGGTACAATTTAACCCATTTTAGGGGGCTAATGGGGTAACTGCTTGGGCTATGTGGTAAAACACATCGATTATTGCACCACAATGACATGTTATACGGGGGGGGGGAATTTCATCCAATTCGGAGATTGTTTGACAATTTGACCCATTTTAGGGGGCTAGTGGGGCAAAACACATCAATTTATGCACAACAATGACATGTAATACAAACTGTCTGAATCTCATTCAATTCTGAGATTGTTCAACAATTTGACCCATTTTAGGGGGCTAGTGGGTAACTGCTTTGGCTATGTGGTAAAACACATACATTATTGCACCACAATGACATGTTATACAGGGGGGGGGAATTTCATCCAATTCAGAGATTGTTTGACAATTTGACCCATTTTAGGGGGCTAGTGGGGCAAACACATCAATTTATGCACAACAATGACATGTAATACAAACTGTCTGAACTTTCATTCAATTCTGTCTGAGATTGTTCAACAAACAATTTGACCCATTTAAAGGGGCTAGTGGGTAACTGCTTGGGCTATAGGGTGAAACACATTGATTATTGCACCACAATGACATGTTATACAAACTATCTAAATTTCATCCAATTCAGAAATTGTTTAACAATTTGACCCGTTTTAGGGGGCTACAGGGGTAAGTGCTGGGGCTATGGGGTAAAACACATCAATGGGGGGGGGGGGGGGGGGGGTTAAACAAACTGTCCAAATTTCATCCAAACCGAGGATTGTTTAACAATTTGACACAATTTAGGGGTCTAGCGGGCATTGGGGCTACGAGGTCAAAAAAAAAGAATTAACACAAACAGTGAAAACAATATGTGTCCCCTTCAGGAAGGGGGCCCATAATTACCAAGCAAGATTTTTTTACATCTTCATACTAACTGTATATTCAAGTCTCCAAACCAATGCCATGCTGCTGTATTTGTAGAAGTCTGTTCTTGGATACATGCTGTTTGTTCCATGTACTGAACAATTCTTTTTTCAACATTTTCATAAACACAAACTGAATTTGATCCCAACTGTTGCAGTATGTACATTGGAACACCAATTTCTACAAAATAATTCAGGAGCTCAACCCAATAGTTTCAATGAAATAGGTATGCTAGCTTGCAACAGAGGGATTTCATGTTTAACTTTAACTTTATCTTTTTAAATTTAAACAAATTTTCCTATTTACTACAAAATCAATATGATATTTACCATACCTATGCATTGAGGAACTTCAGGCGCCCATAAACCAACATTGGTACAAAGAAAACTTGAGGTTGGGGAAGAGACAAACTTTGCATCACATTTTACATCACATTTTGTTCCCCATGTTAAAGCACTAAAAGATGCAGTTTCAATACTAGTTTCATTTCCATTTATGTTGCATGTAATGATGCCATGCTCAATAGATGGTATATCACAAAACTCTGTTGATAGATTAAGGATCATGTTAGCTGAGCAGCCAGTGGCAAGTTATACACAAAAAATATACTGTGACAAGTGGGTGCTGGAGCATCCCAATCTCCAGAAGGTAGACATGTGATTGAACTGCTTCCATGCATAGCAAATGATTCATCACAAACAAAATTGCAGGTATTGCCTACTGTTATAAAGTGAGAAAAACAGGAAAGAATAGGTGAAGCAACACCATTGTAAAACACTCCAAGGGGTGGACATCGACCTAAAAAAATGTCAGACACTATGCTTTTTAGCAGTTTTTTCAAAACCGTCACCTTACTAACACAAGAAAAAGACTAAAGAGATGGCTTCCACAATGGCATGTTCTTAAAACCGTCCAAACTTTATCCGATTAGGATAATGGTAAATAGTATGACCCATTTAAAGGGGCCGGAGGATATGCCACTAATAGTATCGCATCAATTTAAAAAGTTACATAACACAGTGACATGTTGTGCAGATTGTCCACATTTCAACCAATTCCGACACTGTTTAACAAAATCTACAGCTGGGATTTGTCCATCATAAAACATGATAATCTTTTTATGTATGTTCGGAGGTGTTGAATGTATGATACAAACAACTGCATAGTAATGATCTACACTGACCATAGGCGCCGACTTTTGAATTTTTTGGGGTATGCCAAATTATATGATGTCACAAAATGACATCATGAAATACCAAATATCTTTCTTGGAGCTTAATAGGGTGAGACTGTGTTAAGGCTTGCAGTTCCTGAAAGGGGACACATATTGTTTTCACTCTGTTTGTTTTGTTTTTTTTCTTACTTTTTCTTTTTTCTCCCCTGCAGCTTGGTCAAGGCGGTGTGTCATGAGTTTAGTTTAACCCCATAGCCCCAGTGGTTACCCTGCTAGCCCCAAAAACGTAAAACGTTTTTTACATGCATGCGCACCACAAACGTTAGTTCAGTATGGACTATATAGACAATTTGGTAGTAACATGGATCTGCCTTACTTTGTCAGACAATTAACATGGCAGTTGTCTGATTTTGCAGAAACCAGTAGCATGAGGCATGAACTTTGGCAGTTGTGAGGTCACTATGTATCTAGCGAAAGGGAAATCCCCATGTTGAACAGTTTTTAAACCCCGAAATGGTGAAATATTCCCTGCACATTGTCTATGCACCTTTGGGGTGAAATGTTTAGTGGATTTGGATGAAACTTTCACAGCTGGAAGATATGGTCAAGGCAGTGTGTCATTAGTTTCGGTTAACCCCACAGACCCAGAGGTTACCCCGCTAGCCCCCTAAAATGGGTCAAATTATTAAACGAAGTCCAACTTTGTTGAAATTTACACAGTTTGCAGAACATGCCTTTGTGGTACATCGATTTTATTTTTTGACACCATAGCCCCAGTGGTTACCCCGCTAGTCCCCTAAATCAGGTCAAATTTATTGAACAATGTCTGAATTGGATGAAACTTACACAGTTTGTAGAACATGCCATTGTAGTGAATCGAATTCATTTTTTGACACCATAGCCCCAGTGGTTACCCCGCTAGCCCCGTAAAATGGGTGAAATTATTAAACAATGTCTGAATTGAATGAAATTTACACAGTTTGTAGAACATGTCATTGTGGTTAATCAATTTCTTTGTTTGACCCCATAACCCCATCAGTTACCCTGCTAGCCCCTAAAATGGCTCAAATTATTAAACAATGTTCGAATTGTATGAAATTTGCACAGTTTGAAGAACATGTCATTATGGTGCATCAATTTCTTTGTTTGACCCCATAACCCCATCAGTTACCCTGCTAGCCCCTAAAATGGCTCAAATTATTAAACAATGTTCGAATTGTATGAAATTTGCACAGTTTGAAGAACATGTCATTATGGTGCATCAATTTCTTTGTTTGACCCCATAACCCCATCAGTTACCCTGCTAGCCCCTAAAATGGCTCAAATTATTAAACAATGTTCGAATTGTATGAAATTTGCACAGTTTGAAGAACATGTCATTATGGTGCATCAATTTCTTTGTTTGACCCCATAACCCCATCAGTTACCCTGCTAGCCCCTAAAATGGCTCAAATTATTAAACAATGTTCGAATTGTATGAAATTTGCACAGTTTGAAGAACATGTCATTATGGTGCATCAATTTCTTTGTTTGACCCCATAACCCCATCAGTTACCCTGCTAGCCCCTAAAATGGCTCAAATTATTAAACAATGTTCGAATTGTATGAAATTTGCACAGTTTGAAGAACATGTCATTATGGTGCATCAATTTCTTTGTTTGACCCCATAACCCCATCAGTTACCCTGCTAGCCCCTAAAATGGGTCAAATTATTAAACAATGTCCAAATTGGATGAAATTTACACAGTTTCAAGAACATGCCATTGCAGTGCTCTAATTGCTTTGTTGATACCTATAGCCTGGACACGTATTTCGAAAAATGCACAATGTAGAACTTTGCATGTGTGGGGACCCATGCGATTCTGCCAGCAGAAACAATCATGTCATAAATAGCGCCGGTAACTATAAGACCCAAAGTAAAATAATCTTGGGAATATATCCTCTTTTAATATCGGGTCCCCCCCCCCCCCCCCCCCCCCCCTATGGTAAGCCACCCTTCTAGTTTTTTGTTAAGATTTAACGTTTACCTGCACAGATATTAGGAGATTACTGACAGTAGATAATTTTCGACTTGTATTTTCTGTCCCGCAACCCAGCAAGCACCTGCTTTTGGGAAAGGCAACAAGTTGTGTCGGGGAACCAATGTAAACATGTTTGTTACGGACGGCAACGCTCCGCTGTAAGTTTAACATTTCTTTCCCGCCAGAACAGCTATTGCATCACAGGCTCACTATGACGTCACTATTACTCCCATTTTTTTCCCTCGTGTTTCGTGGTTTCCCATGTAAACAATTACCTGGTTGTGAGACAATACCCGCATTTGAGCTCAATGGCGTTTGTTACGAATGGTTTAAAGTTCAAAAGAATTTCCTAACAGTAAATAATGTATGACGAACATCGGTCAAATTCTCGGGTATGCAGCATACCCGAGATTTTTGCCAGGGTATGCCAGGCATACCCGTGTTTGGCACCTATGATACTGACCATACACCAGCGAAATGGCAACACTAAAATTAAAATGAATGAATAAATTGTTGTGCCGCACTGTCATCTACATCACAAAAATAAACTCCCATATATGTGTGAAGTAGCAGCCAGTTACCATGTGTTGTAAACTCCTCAATTACTCTTTCGGGTCATTTTGCATTTGTTTTAGCATGTATTTGTGGGTAACACCAATCATGCAAAAATTTTAAAAACCAATGAAAAGCACCCTGCATATGTACGTCTTAAATTTCAATACATTTGAATAAGTATATCTAAAGTAAAGGCATGATAAAAAAAACTGAATACTTGAGGTAAATAAGGTGAAAAATGGGTGAATCAAAACTAAAGTCAAAAAATATTTCCAAATACTTTACACTGAATCAACTATCAAAATAGGAAACTTCAGGTGACTTACTTTATTAAATATTGCTGTTTTAAAAATTTTACATTTTGGGGGCCTGTGGGTGAACCAATAGGTGAACCGGGGTAAAAAGTTGTCTGTGCACAAATTCAGACACCCATTTATCATGTGTAAAAATTTTGAAGAAATTTGGACGACTCTTTCTTGATCAGTACAATTAATTTTCGCAATGAATGGACAACAATAATAAGTAACCAACGTTTGCACATTGCAGTTTTGGAAGACCATGTGCCATTAGCAGAACATGATGTGGTTGACATTCCAACCAGGGAGTATTTCTCTGAGCAGACAAATGAACAGATAGCTCCTTCCACCATGCTGGCACTTTTACACACTGCAGGTATTAAGTTTCCATTTCGTGGAGCTTTTTGAGCAGGACATTTTCCTTTGCAAAAAAGGGTTACAGAAACAGTTTTAATAATACATGTAAACACATGATAACTTACTTAAACAAAAACCAAGTTCATTATCATAGTGTCCATCAGGCATGCATGTAACTTGTGCTTTGCCTTTTAACACATAGTCTGACTGACAGTTTATATTGCAGCTTGTTCCAACTGGATTTCTGACAAAACAGTACCTTTTGGAATACAGATATTTAAATGCACAAATAAAGATTTTAATGAGTTTTACACCATCTATCACTGAATATGCCACACTTTTGTTCATTGTTATCCAGCAATGTGCAATCTGTGGACCATGTGTCAAATGCGGCCCACGAATGGAGCTTTGGGCAGATCATGAAATGATTTTAGTGCAGGTTGCATAGCACAACACACCAGAGCTCAAGTTCTTATCCCTGATGTAATAGTGATGTTAGAATGGCAAAACTAACAATGCCTCCCTGATAAATTTCACTGCTTCTTTTCTTTGTGTAAGTATTTCTAACCACAAAAAAATCAACCCACATTAAATAAAGGTGAAGATGATACATGAGCTCTAACTCCGTAAATTGTCCATCTAGTAATAAAGGTTGTACACCCCTGATAAACACCATCATATTACCTTCCTTCAATACAGGAGAGGGGATCTATGCTGCTGTGGTTATGTGCTGTCACATTTAGTGGAGCACAATATGGTTCACATGTGGAGGTTAAGTGGGAATCATCAGACTTTTGAACAGAACTTTCCAAAGTGATCCAGTTTCCAAGAAAACATGTAAAACTTTGTTCGCCATCTATCATAAAATTATTCTCACAGTTGTAAGAACAAATTGTACCATTGACTTGTTGGGTTTCACCACATGATTCCGGGGAAACCTATGGTAAATTGTTTAGTATTTCAGTTAAAAGTGTATAAGTATGACATCACAAAACAGAACAAGTAGATATTAAGAAACAAGCAGCTTACAAATCCATTTTTAGGAGGTTGAAGCATTTCACAAACTGGAATACATTGAGTCAAACCCAGCCATTGACCACTTGCATCACAAACCAGGTGAAAATCATTTCTGTAAGTATCTTTTAACAACATGTTCTTACTTGTACAGTGATATAACATACCATTACAGAGCAAGGTTCGTACAATACTAAATTTGAAACACAAACAGAAGTCATAAAATTTTCTTACTCTCATTGCGCTTGTGGCATTTTTCATCATTATACGATGACAAATTTTTTTCTGTTACACAATCATTTTCAAGTACAATGTATCCAGGAAGGCATGTAATTATACAGGTATATCCTTCAATATGTTGTTTGGTTAAACACTCATCTGCAGAAATTGTGTTTTCAAGAGCATACAACTTGGGACAAGTTCCTGTCAATAACATGGGACTTGTCAACAAAAACTAAGAAAGTAGTTGTTGACAAGTCGCTTTTTACAATCAAAAATCACTCAAAGCAACAAATTAATTAGAGGGGTGGATTTCACCAAACATTGTTTTACATTAGGACCCATAGTTACCAAGCTTTTTATGGCATGATTATTTCTGCAGCCAGAAATACATTTCAAAATCTTAGCAGATATTTTTAAAAGGTTTCAATAAATCTTTTAAGTTGGTGATTATAAAAACTAGGAAGAAAATTAGAAAATAAAATGGCACATAATTAGAAAATAAAAAATTATAAAAACTATAGCCCAATCTACAAAGCTTATTTGGCTAGCAGGTAACATTTTAGGGCTACCCAGTTACGACATTGTTTCTGTAAGTTTATCCATTTTAGGAATGTAACTACTGGGACAATGAGGTCATTTAAGAAAATTGATACACAACAATGGATTTACTACAAACTGTCCAAATTTTAGCCAATCAGACATTGTTCAATAACCTAACCCATTTTAGGGGGCTATCAGGTTGACTGTTGGGGCTATGAGATCAAACAAACAACTCATTGCACCACAATGGCATGTTCTATGAACTGTGTAAATTTCATTAAATTCAAAGATTTTTAAAACTTTGAACCATTTCACAGAGTTAGCGGGATAACTACTAAAGCTATTGGGTCAAATGAGGCTGATGACAAACCACCATAAACCTACCAGTAGTAAAAATTCCATCAAAATTCACCAAACACTTTATGGTAATAGCACATGGACAAATTGCAAGGTAAAAGAAAAAAATGAATGTGTCCACATCCCAAAGAAGCTAAACTCAACCATTACTACACCCTACATCTTTTTTTACTTTGGCACTTTGGTGGCGCTGCACTCCACTCCCCTTCACCCAAACAACTCAAAATCTCTTGACCAGAAAGATCCCATCCACTGTCACATTCAAATGAACATTCATCACCAACAACTACCCCAGCGGGGGAGTCACTCTGCAACAGGCATTGTTGTGGAGAAATTCGGCCATGCTCAAACTCTTCAAAACTGTTGCAAATTGCTAAAACACATGCATTTCACAGAGGTTTCATTAAAATTTGACAAGTTGAAGGGACAACTATTGACTCACTAACACACTGAGGTACTGGGTATGACCAAAGACCATTACTTTGACAGAATATCACAGATACATCACCATCAACTCGATGTCCAACATCACATGACACTTTGCACTTTGTTCCCACAACAAGGCTGGCTGTTATGTCAATACAACTTCTCGGAAAAACCTAATTTTTTATTCTGTTTTGAAAACAACTACAGAGCGTAAACATTTGAACACTACTAACATGTCCATTTGCTGGAGGTTGCACAGCAGTGCATTTTCCCTTCATGCTTTGATACGAACAAACTGTAGCCATCTGGTCTTCAATAGCACCAACGTTTCTTGCATACCTATTGAAAAACCGAAGTGAATTTAACTGAATAAACAAGACAATGTAATTTTTGTTTACATTTTTATTTTATTAGCATTATAGCTTATTACTGCACTTGACATCCAAAAATAGTTTGTTGTTGTAAACCCCACATCAGGAAACAGCTGACTTTCCGACAAATGCAAAATCCACGGAGTTTTGTCATTATTTAAGCCACATGACCATTTATTCCAGGTTTTACTAGATGCTGAACATGATCCACTAGTAAGTTTTTCACCAGGATTTTCGGTTGCTGCATTCAAACATTTACCTATAAAACATAAAAAAGTATTGCAAAAAAAAGTAAGCAAATAGTTGAATCACATTGCCAAGCAGTCTAATACCAGTTCCAGCATTTTTCAATTTGTCTTTGTTTGTCCAAGTCCACCTTTGCATAGCATTGTCAGCTGGAATAAAACTTTTTGTTTAACAAACATCATACAGTTTGATGCAAAATACACTTTTACAATAGGTATATTTTTTCTTTTACAATTACTGAAAAATATAATTTTTGACAAAACAGGCATATATGTATTATGCATTCAACATTTAACAAAGTAAAGAATTCACACAAAAAACATTCTGTTTAATGTACCAAAGCACTCAGGTTCTTCAGCTTTCAAGACTTGTCCCTTGTCATCTGAAGTCATACAAACATGGGATGTTTCACCATTATCCAAATTTCTATTTATAAATATTAAAAACTGGTTCTCTTTTACACAATCAGCAAAATGACCCGACCACTCATGATCGGCTTGGCAAACCCTTGTAGGTTGAACATTTTCATTCAAACCATAACCAATGTTGCATTCAACAGAGCATCTCTGGCCTGCTAGGTAATGTCCATTTCCATATGATTTGTCACATTTCAAATCTGCATTTAAAACACGTGCTGGAGAACGACAATGTGGTAAACAAACTCGATGCACAGCTGAAACAAGGGTGACCAGAGTTACACAAGTAACAGAAGACTTTAAAACAGGTTCAGAATGTAAATTACAGTTAAATGAGTTTTCCCACATTCCATTATCTGCACACACCAACGTGTCATTGCTAGTAACAGAAAAACCTGAATTGCACACAAGCTTGCAAATGGATCCGAAAGAAACAGCACCACTTGTGCAAGTAATAGGGCTCACCTATAAATAAAAAGCATTGATAACCACATTTTCCAAACTACATAAGCAACAGGTACATGTTACTGTGTGATAATTGCAAACCTTTCCATTCATTGGATTCTGTAATGCCGGACAAACTCTGGTACACTGAAGCTCAAAACCAGACCATGTTCCATTCCTATTACAAGATCTGGAAAGAGAACTTTCCTTTGTGAAGGTGTCCGTGTCACCTATTTGCATGTAGTACCCTTCATTGCACTCAAACAGGCAAATTGTGCCCGGCAAGTGAGAAATATCCATGGAACAAATAAGAGGAGAAACTGAAACTTGGCTGGCAAGGGTGAGAGAGGGACATCTTTCTAAAGCAATCAAAATTAATTATTTTTAACTAATCAAGGATGATGATTATAGAGGATTTGGAATAACTATACTCTCATGAGATTAGCATCCCATACTTATGCAACTAGCATCAAATCCTGACCAATATCCATCCCACTGACAAGATCTGTTTTCACTTCCTGACAACTCATACCCTGCATCACATGAGAAAGAGCAAACTGACTCTTTAACAAATGGAGCTTCACTGCAACTATAAGATGTGTCTGGGTAGTAACACCCATTAAAACTACTAAATGTTGTAGAAAACAGAAAAAAACATGATTTTCTAAAACGAAAATCGATAATACTTGCATCATAAAGCCATTTTGAGGTAACAGAGGGGAGGGGCAAGAAACTTCACAAGAAAAACTCAGAGTTGACCAAATTCCCTCAGTGAGACATACAGTGGTTTTAAAAGTTTCATTTAACATGATATATCCATCCGCACACTGAAACATGCATTCCTGTCCCTACAAAAACAACAATTCTGTTTCGTTGATCATTTAATCAGATTATACATCCAACAGGTAATATAGGAAAGCATAAACCTGGGATGCATGTGAAAGGTGTATGTAGCAATGTTAAGATGCTAAGGTATTTGCTGACTTACAGTTGCAGACCATTGATCAACACAGTTTGAAGGTGACATTAATCCTCCACTGGGCAGACTCAAAATTAAACTAGGACAATGCATTGGGGATTTTCGCACCGAACACAGTGTGCTCCTCAAACCAGTAGCTCTAATATTCCAATTAATTCCCATTGTGACACCGCTTTCAAAGAGATCCTTATCTTGTACAAAACTTATTCTTAAACCATCTGAAGGAATGCCTGATGCACAAACAATGTTAACAATAAAATTTACAACAGTAAATGCATGTCACAGCTACAAACCAGTTACAAAAGAACTAGCCACCAGGAGATAATCCTGAAATGATTGCAGTGTAAGTTGATATGGATACCTTGCATTACTAGAACACTTCCACTGTTGCAGTTTATCAAGTGTGTTGCAAACTTTCATTTCCACCCTAAACTTATGATAATTACCATCAAGTAAAACAAAAACATGACTTTCCCTGTACTGCTAAACACCATTGTAACACCTTGCAAATGATTTTTTCGTATCGATGCCACAACTGTTTGGTTGCATTTAAAACAAATTGCTAAACATGATATAATGTCACAACTAGCTAAAGAATGAGTGGTGGAATATGTCAAAACCATATGTTCTGCTTTATTACAAAAATTACAAGTGTGTCTTCCACCAAATTACCATTCCTACATCACTCAAATATAACAAGATAATTACAATATATATTCACTATACCCTTTTACATTGGGTTTTCTCATTACCTATTATATCATGTGTGTTTCTGCAAGAAGCGCATAGGTCCCCACAAATGCAAAGTTGCATTTTACTACATTTCATCCAGTTCTGATATTGTTTAATAATTTGAACCATTTTAGCGGGCTTGTAGGGTAACTGCCAGGGATAGGGGTGCACAAGCTTTCTGCTATTGCAGTCCGCATCACAGACTCTGTTTTACTCACGACTGCCACATAGGCACCCAGGTACTAAAATAATGCAAGGTGGCAGATGTAGGTTATTACACAATCCATTGTGACATCACCAAGGAGTTTCAACACACATAACAAAACTTTTGGGGAGAGCATGTTACGGTGGTTTTTCTCTTTCCCCAAAACAAAAAATAAACACTGTTTTGTCAGGTACAAGGGCGAAACTACACTACTGCCACAATCAAATAGCATTTTCAGCAGATAAAGACATGCATAAGAATAAATAAAAAAGTGGCATGTCACCAAAATGTAATCCAAGGTAACAAACGCATTGTGGTACGTCATATGGGCAAGGACGAATTCACCACACATGCTTTATTTTATTGTTAAATATCTTTTTATATTTTGAATTACCTTTCGATTTTTGGCAAATAGCAGCCAACCTGCACAAAATTACTATCAAAAGAAACTAAAGTCTATAAACCATACCTGGCTCCATGGGACAGGCTGTTAGCGGACAGACATAGCCCACTAGCTATGTGTCTAATTGATGACGGCCCTTCCCATGCCCAAATGGAGGACATATCGTCACTTGAAAAGGATGTACAGGATAATAATTTAATTGATTTAAAAGGCAGAGCCAGGCAGTAAGTATCCATTGAGCCATTTGTTTTGATTTCAGTTTCAATTTGAAAATGTGTTGCATCTGATAACACAACAGTAATGACAGCAAGATGTATTTTTGTTCAAAATTTAACACAACTTACAAACACAATTGGGTGCCAAATCACTCCATGTTCCATCAGCTTGGCACACAATTTCACCATTTCCATGTGAAAATGAATGATTGGGGGGACAAGTAAACTTGCATGTATTGCCCTCAACCATACCTTGACAATTTATATGTATGTTTGGGCAAGAACCTGAAATATTAAAAGGGACTTACAAAATTTACCAAACTTGGTTACACAATTTAGATTAAAATCATGAACTTTTCCATTTGTTTTAAATTTCATTATTCGAGAATTAAAATAGCGCTGGGTTTAAACTATGTACTGCCTTGTATACATTTTCTTTCAAGAACTAGTAAAATTTCACCAAACATACGTTTGCAAAGTGGGGGCTCTTGCCAGGTGTAAGTTTCTGCAATGCAGTGTATATAGTTTAAAAAGGCAAACTGGTAGTTGGATTGACATTCATACCTTCACAAAAAATAAAACATTTTGAAAGGAATGTCTAAAAGGGTAAGATCAGACCCAAAACACACAGTTACCATGCACATAATCTCTCTGTTTTGTCTGGCATCAAACACAATTCAGTCTTCAGCCAAAAACCAGAACTCTGGGGATGAGCAGGTGCAGGAGGGCAAAGCGCTGAACTAAGAAACCATTTTAGTAATTTTTCACAGAAAAAATCAAATTAGGTACCAACTTGTATGTTATTGCTACTGGTGGAATGTTGCACTCAAGAAGAGGAAGGTCAAAATTTCCCGTTGATAAACATGTTCTTTGCAGATGGTCAGATGGCAGATAAGGCATGGGGCAGGAATAAAAACATACTTGTCCTTCATACAAAGTTTTTAAATGATGGCAGTTGACAGACTTTGCGTAAATAGTTTGATTTGATTTGGGATGTGTTGTAATTTCCTCATGCACACAAACAGATAGACATTGTGGTGACAGGTCTGACCATTTTCCATTTGACCCACAGACTGAAACTGCACTTCCTGTCCACAAAAGAATTTTTACCAACTAGAAGAATAGCTTTTTCCATACTGCAATATTCACACATAAATTTACATTTACTTCACATTAGTTCCCATGATCACCTACATTTTTTATTGCATGATCGTTAAACACATGAGTTTCACACATATAGTTTGATAGTTCATTTTTCCAGATACACATAATAAACTTGGTATTATGAACATGCATACAGATTGACCCATTTCAATAAAATAACAGGGTAATTGACCTTTGAACAAACTTTTAAAGAAAATTTGATTCATTGTTCAAACAATCGATCTGCTAAAACTATGTCAATATCAACCTAACAACACACCTCTATGACTCCATTTACCATCTGATTAGCTTTGCTTTGTTTTCACCTATTGAACCCCAACCTGTAGTTTATGATCTATTGAAACAACTTACTACAGACACAGAAAACTTTAAAAAAAATGTGACTAGCTACTTTGGCTATGTGGCTAAAAAATTTGGATAACCACTGTGGCTATGTGACTAAAAGAAAGATAGCTAATTTCCATGACCTTATCTCCCACCTACAATAGTTATATTTTGAATGGAGAAACATTTCATTTTAGAAGTGGATGGACAAACCTGCAGGCAATAAATAAACAAGAGAAAATAAATAAGTCCCATTCAGGGAAAAAAACTTATAATAAATAAAGACGTTAATATTTAGCGTACCTTTCAAATGCAAACTAGAAAGTGCACACTCGTAGGTGCACATGTCAGCAAAAAAAGAAATATCAGATCCACATGAGGTCGGTGTAGCCACAACATTTGTATTAATGCCAAATGGTTCGCAAATTTCAATACATTCAAAGTCGTATGCAGGTGCTAAAACGCAACAACAATGTTGATTTTTATTAAAAAATAATCTTATATTAAGCTACTTACTGTTGAAATGCCATTGACCTTGCTCATTACAGGTAACTGATACATCTGTTGGTGTCTTTGCACCTCGAAAGCCAAAACCCTCCTTGCATTTCACAATGCAAGTTGTAGAAATATTGACTAGAGCATTATCACACCCCTCAGTAATGTATGTTTGGGCATTGCCAACTACTAATCCTGAACACCTAACAAATTTGTTTTTTCAATCTTTGTATTTAGCACACATGGGTGTTGGTTTACCTATGTGTATGCATTGTGCAAAGTGGTGCAATATGGGTGTGGTTTAAGTTATCTACAGTCAACCAGAATCCGCGCGCGCCAATTGATTTTCCAGAGCCAAGAAAGTGTGCCGTGGCATATGGAAACTCAGAGTCTCCTATGCTAACAAACCAAGGTTCCTTAATTAGACGAAATTGTTTTGAATTTATTCCTGTTCCGCAATTCCATTGTTGATTTGTTTTTGAGGCAACACAACTTTCAAGCAGTAGGGGGGTTAACCTAGAATAATTAAGATTATTTATTTTGAAAAAAATGCAAATGTAATTTTTTTAGAGCCTAAAATAACCTGGCCTGACTGTAATAAATACAAATTGAAACTGTGGCTAGCATATCCATACATGATTAGGAGGTATAAAAAACTGCTGCTGATATTTCTGTGTAAAATAGAACTGCATAATGACAGTTTATGACTTAAACATTTCCTTGTGACAATGAAAAATCATCAAAAACTTTTTTCCTGCAATTGATAATCATACAAACTTACCTTAGGAAGTCAAAAGCAGCAAATTTTAGTTTTTAAAGAAAAAAAAACATTATTGTGATAATTCTATTGTAAGAAACACTACAGCAAAATTTCTATTGAAATCTTGTGTACAGTAAACCTTGGTTAATCCACATTCTGTTAATCCAGATGAAATTGAAGGTAAATATGGTTTCTCGTGTTTCTCTTAACAAGACACTTTGGTTAATCTGGATTATTTAATCCAGACAAAAGTTGCTCGTTTTACATCTCCTAATCTGCATTTTTTTTTTTAAAGAAATTCTGTCATCATTAACATGTAAAATTAAGGTGCAATCAACCACTTTTTGAATAACGGCTGGCTTGAAACAAACGTCTTCAGTTATACCAGATCTTCACCTAACCCAAATAAATGTGTTGGTACAGTCTGGTTTAACCAAAGTTTACTGTACTCGCAGATTCATTGCTACTTTTAGCCCTAAATTTTTACAAAACAATATTGTACCTTTCGTCGGGGTTGCCCGATATTGTTAAACACAAACTGGAATGAACATGTTTAATGTGATTATTCATATGCCAAGCCCAAACACCATTTACTGAAGAAAGACAACTTGCAAACTCTTCTTTCCAAACCACTGGATGTGAATTGCTTTGATTACTCTTAGAAAATGTCAAACAAACTGATGGAATTACATCTTTATTGACAATGTAAAATTGGCGTTCCTCTGCAAGAAACAATTTTCTGTGAAGGCATGGTTTGTGCACATAGCAAATATTTTAGTGATAAAGGTTCAAATTATCAGTTTTTTCCAATGTGGTAAAACCACATTTTTATCCACCCAGAATTATGCATTGTGATCATATCAAAGCAAATTGGTTTTACATTTTTGTTAATTTAATACAGATTTAGGTAACTAATATGTATTTTAAAGCTATTGGACATGTAGAGTACAAGGCTGTTATGTCAAACAATTGATTTTTTCAACTACATGAATGCAAAACAGATTTACCTCACTGATACCTCATAATCATACCTATGCAAACAAAATCTGTTGCTGACCAGGAACCATCCGTTTTGCAGTATGTGTGATTTGATCCTTCTAAGCCAAAACCTACTTCACACTTTACAGAGCAATCAGTGCCCTCAGGTGATAGTTTTGAAGAGCATGTTTCAGGATGTATAGTCCCTTGTAGAAAACAATTTATCAATAATCACACTTTTATCATTTATCAGTCTCAATTATTTCAACAAAAACTATGTGTGATTTACATTGTGGCTGACATGTTTTAACACATTCTTAGCGTTTTATCAGTAATGCTTTGACAGCGGTTATACCTTTTAATGTGACAAGTTGCATTTGTCCAAACTTGGAAAATGTATCACTTCTTATTAAGATTATTCAAAGCTTATAAACTTAAGTCTATCATTGCTCTTTCAAATGTAAAAATATCAGGGTTCAAATTTTGTATTTTTCCACTGAATGACCCCTTGTCAGAAATCACTTACCGTTGGTAGGGGCAGAAATTGGTGAACAAACTGAAATGCACATAGGCAGTGTTCCATTAAACAGACCATCAGCTTGACAAGTTCTGGATTTAAAATTTCCAGGACCAGCATTGGTCAACAAAACTAAGCTGCCAGTGGTCATGTTTCTCATTGCCATTGCACTATGTGCTTTATTTCCACACGAATAATGACATTTCGTGCCTTGCCACACTGGGTCAGAATCACATGTAACATTGCCCCCATCCCCATTTGGCAAAGCTACATTCAAGCAAGCCCTTTCACATGAAAGATTTTTGGCAGTCCAAGTTCCATTTCCTACACAATCAATTGTTTGGACTGTCTGAAAAACATTGCAAAATGAGTTTAGTGAAACTTGGGTTGCAAAGAATGGTTCTTATTGATGTAAGGTTAAAAAAAACATTAAAAAGGTAAGAAAAATGTGAATAAGCCTCATTCAAACAACAAATTGTACCTGCGGTAAATATGGGGTGTTGCAAATCAATTCACACCGAGTGCCAACAGAGCTTTGCACCTCTGTGCAGCGTTTTGGAACCAGCCTTCCATTGGGTACTGATGCAAGGGTAGCACATTGCACTGCCAATGTACAAAAAAACACTCCTGAGATGTTTTGGATTAAATACAAAAAGTACTGATAATTTTGCCCAATGAGTTAATTCAGTGCTACAGCTGTTGTTTCTTGATAAGTATATAAATCCAATAACAGGCACCAACAAATGTTTTCACATTTCGTTTACTGTACACTATATTTCCAATAAGGTTGGCAACAAAAACCAGTTTTACATATGCTTGCTCTAAAAAATGCAAAAACTCTTTACTATACAATGATATGTATTCATAAGTTCAAAGATGAAATAATAAAAAGAGCGAAGTGTACTGATAGTTTAATAGCCTGCCTCTCACTGCAATGTCTGGAATCTTTGTTAAGAACATGTGGTAGAGCCAGTAGAGAAACTTAACAGTATAGTTTCTAACTTCTATATACTAACTTCTATACTAATTTCCTTAGGGTACACCCAACTGCCTTTCAGAGTGCATCAGATAAGAAACGTTGGTATGAACTAGAGAGGTAGTGTTCTCCATATTTTTATTGCACATACACTACCACCACCAAATGATGTTTTCAACATGTACTTTCTTTACATTGGATATGTATTTAATACCCGCTTTACATTAAGTCCCTAATTCCTTTAGCATTTTAAAACATAGTTGTTTCTGGTAGCATAAACATATGGGTCCCCACACACATGCAATTTCTGAACAGTAGGGATGTTTTTAGGATGTGATAGGTTTAGGAATCGTTTAAAAAAGTTTAAACAAAAAGTAAAGATTTTCATTATCATCTCTTACATCTTGTCAATTTCAATCTTAATGTCAAAAGCAAAGTTTAATCACCACACCCACGCCAACCAATAGTTCGACTCCCCCACAACAAACTCTAAGTGATTTTTTCCAACACAATTTTAGTAATTCACTTTTTTACCAACCAAATATAAGCTTACATGCTACTGTACAAGAGAGTACAACTGCAAATGGGAACAAAGTTACTCAAAGGTATCATCTTTTACCACGTTATTTGGCATGTGCATTTCGGTTAACTGTACGCAAACAAAGCAGTGGTGTAGTATACCAGCTGGGATTCATCTGTCATAAAACATAATAATCTCTTTATATGGGTTGGGAGGTGTTGCATGTACAATACATACAACTAAATAGAAATGATCCATACAGACTATATGGCAAAATAAAACCTGTAAATAAATTGGTGTGACACACTTTCTTCTACATTATTAAATAGCAATGTACTGAGGTCATGTACAAAAAAAGTAAAAAAATGGGTGAAATCTGAAAAAGGTACAAAATACTTAAAAATACTTACTTAGTTAAATATTGATGTTTCAAAACTTTCACGATTTGGAGTCCTGGGGGTAAACCGGGGTAAAAAGTTGTCAGTTCACAACTTCAGGTACCGATCTATCATGTGTAAAAATTAGAACGACTCTTTCTTGACCAAAACATAGGAACAAACTTGCGTTAGACTGAAAAAAATAATATATATCCCCTTTGTGGAAAGGAACCCATAATAATTACCAGTTAAAAGTTGAAAAAAAAACTCCAAGCTCAACTTACACAAGCACTGCGGCTTCATGGAAGTCCAAGTGCCTGATGATAAGCAGGTTGTAGTGTCATCACCATACAAAGTATATTTGCTTGCACATGAATATTGGCAAATTGACCCAGAAAGCTGTTCAACAATCGCACAAGAATTGGTAACAAAACCATTAGTTGGAGCCTCAAGAACAGGGCAGGCAACTTCACCTTATTTAACAAATGTAAAAAACACATAAAGTATTTGTTACAATACAATAACTTTTGTAACTTACAAATGGGTTTGGTAGCATTCCATTTTTTGCCAATACAACTTACTGCACTTGCACCGATCAACTTTTTGCCTGGGTCGCAACTGAATAAACACTTCGTCTGGAATTTTAATGTTGTGTTTGTTGAACATTCTTCTGGTGTTATTTTACCAAAGATTAAAGGTTCAAATGCATAACAGCTGCAAAATTCAAGGGAATGTCAGTTTGTGTTAAATATGGTTTTTGACATATGATATTATCATGCACCTGGAGTCCAAAAACATATCATATAAAATGTGGCTCCCATCTAAAGACAAAGCATGCCAGGGTAACTTGTTACTTTCAGATAAGATAACTTTTGCAATGGACGCATATCCATAGTCCACATTAAATGCAGTTCCCTAAAAATGTGTGTGTAACAAAAGATATTGCAGCTATTGTCCAATATTTTGGGGTAGTGTGAGGATTTAGATTTTTGTAGCGTGTTCAAGTCTGATGTGTAACAAAAATGTCAATGAAGGAAAAGCTTAAAAAATTATACCAATAAATTAATAAAATTATCATCAATTTCCCATTTCCAAAGTTGATGAAATCCTTTCTGTTTGCAGTGATCAATACTAAGAAAACCACCATGAAACATATTTCGCGCTGTCAAGCATTTTCTACTACCAACATTTTGAATGTAACCTAAAATCAATAAAAAATATTTCTTTAATTCACATTTTGCATAGTAAGGTGATAAATTGTTTTCTTACCACTTTCCAGAATTGTCCATTTGTCATAGTCATTATGTAAAGAACAGGATGTTATTGGTTGTTTTTCAACATAACTTGTCAGCAAATTAACAGTAAGACAAACATCGTAATTATGGGTGGTCTGTCTTATCATAAATTGTTTTTCAACTGCAAATAAGCAAAAGGGTACTTATATTGCCATTATGCATACACTCAGTGGCGCAATTAGCGGGAGAAAAAGGAAGTAGGCAACAAACTACCAACACAAAAAAAAACACTAGAACTAGGGTGTTGTTTCGTAACAGAAAGTAGATTGAGCAGATTTTCATGTGTTTCTCTTTCCGTCTGTCTTAGGTAATTACCGTTCACAATTTTAAATCGCTGTTGATAACTATTTTGTGCCATCGTGTAGAAACCTGAACCCTAAATCTCACTGATGCATTAATCAAAACCCATTTTTACCACAACATAGCCTGGCCTCTTTGTGGAATCTGCAATTTAGAAGGTGCTTTGGGTCATTGCATGCATTACCTTTTGTTGTTTGTTATCAACATGCATGTCCTCTAGAAATACAAAGATAGAAGTTGTTTCTCTGACTCAAAACAATCTTCATGCATTACTGTTGCTGCAGTGGCGCTTTGCCTTTTTATATTTGCAATTGATCCTTTGTTTAGAGCGAGTATGTGTTGGCGTTGTATGGAAGTAGGTATAGCAGGTGCATTGTACACATAGATGCAGATGGAAAGGCACCTGCCATGCAGACAAACCTATCCCCCACACTCTGTATGCCATCATACAAGGTTTTTAATTAGCTAAATTTATTTAAGATAAGTTAGTTGGACTATGATATGTTAATTGTCTGATGTTGTAACTTATATTTATTGGATCCCTAAGTTCCTTGGTAGTTTAAAACATATTTGTTTTTGCAAACATAACCTGCATGTAGTAGGTAATTGGTAGTTGTATTTATAAGGGTATTTAGTTTTAGATTCCAAGTGAAATTTGAAACAAAGGAGAATGCCTTAAAAGCATTGCAATTACAGGCATTTTCGGTATAGCCATGTCCCTTTGTCTTGTGTGACTACTCTCTCTTGAGCATTGCCGAACCACAGTTAAAGTTTCATGGCAAAAGTGAAAAAGCTGTGCATGATTTGAGCTTCTGACGTGGCATGTGTGAGTGCTGTTTTCGAGACATTTACGTTTGGATCTAGTAAAACACACAGTAATGGAATGGTTTCTTTTCATTTACAGCTTGTATTTTGGCTATCTTGTTGCACAAGCATTATATCATCTGGTAACAGCACAGAACATTTTAGTTACACTGCCCTGCAGTAATCTTGGTGCAATAATTTCATTACTGCAACCAGTGGCATTTCACAAACTTGTCACAATTTAGTTTGGTTCTGCAGGTACCTTTAGCCGACAAATGGTCTATACACAATTATTTAAAACGGTTTTGATTTTGCTGTATAAATTTAACATAAATGCATACATCCTTAAATTCTATAAACCAACTAGAAGGGTGGCTTACCATATATAGGGGGGGGGGGGGGGGGGGGGGGGGGGGGGGAAAGAGGATATATTCCCCACATTATATTACCTTGGGTCTTATAGTTAGGGGGGGGGGGGGGGGGGGGGGGGGGGGGGGGGGGGGGGGGGGGGGGGGGGGGGGGGGGGGGGGGGGGGGGGGGGGGGGGGGGGGGGGGGGGGGGGGGGGGGGGGGGGGGGGGGGGGGGGGGGGGGGGGGGGGGGGGGGGGGGGGGGGGGGGGGGGGGGGGGGGGGGGGGGGGGGGGGGGGGGGGGGGGGGGGGGGGGGGGGGGGGGGGGGGGGGGGGGGGGGGGGGGGGGGGGGGGGGGGGGGGGGGGGGGGGGGGGGGGGGGGGGGGGGGGGGGGGGGGGGGGGGGGGGGGGGGGGGGGGGGGGGGGGGGGGGGGGGGGGGGGGGGGGGGGGGGGGGGGGGGGGGGGGGGGGGGGGGGGGGGGGGGGGGGGGGGGGGGGGGGGGGGGGGGGGGGGGGGGGGGGGGGGGGGGGGGGGGGGGGGGGGGGGGGGGGGGGGGGGGGGGGGGGGGGGGGGGGGGGGGGGGGGGGGGGGGGGGGGGGGGGGGGGGGGGGGGGGGGGG
Source organism: Phallusia fumigata (assembly GCA_008931825.1). Taxonomy (NCBI): domain Eukaryota; kingdom Metazoa; phylum Chordata; class Ascidiacea; order Phlebobranchia; family Ascidiidae; genus Phallusia; species Phallusia fumigata. The sequence continues at coordinate 40,346 of QXVZ01005739.1, forward strand.
GGGGGGGGGGGGGGGGGGGGGGGGGGGGGGGGGGGGGGGGGGGGGGGGGGGGGGGGGGGGGGGGGGGGGGGGGGGGGGGGGGGGGGGGGGGGGGGGGGGGGGGGGGGGGGGGGGGGGGGGGGGGGGGGGGGGGGGGGGGGGGGGGGGGGGGGGGGGGGGGGGGGGGGGGGGGGGGGGGGGGGGGGGGGGGGGGGGGGGGGGGGGGGGGGGGGGGGGGGGGGGGGGGGGGGGGGGGGGGGGGGGGGGGGGGGGGGGGGGGGGGGGGGGGGGGGGGGGGGGGGGGGGGGGGGGGGGGGGGGGGGGGGGGGGGGGGGGGGGGGGGGGGGGGGGGGGGGGGGGGGGGGGGGGGGGGGGGGGGGGGGGGGGGGGGGGGGGGGGGGGGGGGGGGGGGGGGGGGGGGGGGGGGGGGGGGGGGGGGGGGGGGGGGGGGGGGGGGGGGGGGGGGGGGGGGGGGGGGGGGGGGGGGGGGGGGGGGGGGGGGGGGGGGGGGGGGGGGGGGGGGGGGGGGGGGGGGGGGGGGGGGGNGGGGGGGGGCACATCGCCATGACCATATCTACCAGCTGTAAGGGGGGGGGGGGGATCCATCAAACATTTCATGCCAAAAGGGCATGTACAAGCTGCAGGGCAGCAAAAAGAAAAAAAAAAGAAAAAAAAGAAAACAAACAGAGTGAAAACAATATGGGGCCCCTTTCAGGAAGGGGACCCATAAATATAAGCCTTAATGCAATTGTTTGGCAGCAGAGCTGTGTATCATGTTCTACATGGCAATATAACAAACATATTTTAATCACAATAACAACCAAAGTATGACAAGTTAAACTAGAAGGGTGGCTTAGCATATATAGACATTCTACATACACTATTACNAAGGGTGGCTTACCATATATAGACATACTATATACACTATTACCCGATATTAAAAGATGATAATATATTCCCACATTATATTACATTGGATCTTATAGTTACCTGCGCTATTTATGTAAGGATTGTTTCTGCTGGCAGAAGCGCATGGGTCCCCACACGTGCAAAGTTCTACATTGTGCGTTTCTGGATACATTTCCAGGCTATAGGTATAAACAAAGCAATCAAGTGCACTACAATGGCATGTTCTGCAAAATGTGTAAATTTTGTCCAATTCAGACATTGTTGTTTAATAATTTGACCCATTTTAGGGGCTAGCAGGGTAACTGATGGGGTCATGGGGTCAAACAAAGAAATCGATGCAGCACAATGACATGTTCTAAAAACTGTGTCAATTTCATCCAATTCGAATGTTGTTAAATAATTAAACATCTTTTTAGGGGGATAGCAGGGTAACTGCTGGGGTTATGGGTTCAAAAAATGAAATAGATGTACCACAATAACATGTTCTACAAACTGTGTAAATTTCATCCAATTCGAATGTTGTTAAATAATTAACCCCATTTTAGGGGGATAGCGGGGTAACTGCTGGGGTTATGGGTTCAAAAAATAAAATAGATGTACCACAATAACATGTTCCAAAAACTGTGTCAATTTCATCCAATTCGAATGTTGTTAAATAATTAACCCCATTTTAGGGGGATAGCGGGGTAACTGCTGGGGTTATGGGTTCAAAAAATAAAATAGATGTACCACAATAACATGTTCCAAAAACTGTGTCAATTTCATCCAATTCGAATGTTGTTAAATAATTAACCCCATTTTAGGGGGATAGCGGGGTAACTGCTGGGGTTATGGGTTCAAAAAATAAAATAGATGTACCACAATAACATGTTCCAAAAACTGTGTCAATTTCATCCAATTCGAATGTTGTTAAATAATTAACCCCATTTTAGGGGGATAGCGGGGTAACTGCTGGGGTTATGGGTTCAAAAAATAAAATAGATGTACCACAATAACATGTTCCAAAAACTGTGTCAATTTCATCCAATTCGAATGTTGTTAAATAATTAACCCCATTTTAGGGGGATAGCGGGGTAACTGCTGGGGTTATGGGTTCAAAAAATAAAATAGATGTACCACAATAACATGTTCCAAAAACTGTGTCAATTTCATCCAATTCGAATGTTGTTAAATAATTAACCCCATTTTAGGGGGATAGCGGGGTAACTGCTGGGGTTATGGGTTCAAAAAATAAAATAGATGTACCACAATAACATGTTCTACAAACTGTGTAAATTTCAACAAATTTAGACATCGTTTAATAATTTGCCCCATTTTAGGGGGCTAGCAGGGTAACATCTTGGTCTGTGGGGTTAACTGAAACTAATGACATACTGCCTTGACCATATCTTTCAGTTGTGAAAGTTTCATCCAAATCCACCAAACATTTCACCCCGAAAGTGCATGGGAAATATTTCACCATTTCGGGTTTTAAAACTAATCAACAAGAGGATTTCCCTTTCGCTAGATACATTGTGGCCTCATAACTGCCAAAATTAATGCCTCATGCTACTGGTTTCCACAAAATCAGACAACTGCCATGTTCATTGTCTGGCATAGTAAGGCAAGTCCATGTAACTACCAAATTGTGTATATAGTCCACACTAAACTAACATTTGTGGTGTGCATGCATGTCAAAAACGNCAAGAGGATTTCCCTTTCGCTAGATACATTGTGACCTTATAACTGCCAAAATTAATGCCTCATGCTACTGGTTTCCACAAAATCAGACAACTGCCATGTTCATTGTCTGGCATAGTAAGGCAAGTCCATGTAACTACCAAATTGTGTATATAGTCCACACTAAACTAACATTTGTGGTGTGCATGCATGTCAAAAACGTTTTACCTTGTTGGGGTTAGTGGGGTAACCACTGGGGCTATGGTGTGAAACTTAACTCATGACACACTGCCTTGACCATATCTACCAGCTGTGACAGTTTCATCCCAATCCATCAAACATTTCATGCCAAAAGTGCATGGACAATCTGTAGGGGACAAAAAAGAAAAAAATGGAAAAAAAAGAAAAAAGTAAGAAAAAAACAAACAGAGTGAAAACAATATGCCCCCCCTTTCAGGAAGGGGACCCATAATGAATAATATTCTACATACGAATGCACTGTCCTGGTTGGTGATCCCATGATCCATCACCCAAACATTCAACAGTTTCGACATCTTGTATTAAGTAGTCATCATGACACACCAAAGTGCATTTTTGTCCTTGCGTTACTTTTATAGAATCATCACTACACAAACTTGGAACAACGAACATAAGTGATGGAAGTTTTAGTGGTGGACATTGATTGAAGCATGATTGCTGGGGAAAAAATTAAATAAAAAACTACCATCAACAAAATGTCCTCAGTTATTAATTTAAAAGCGCTGAAACACTGTGTGCCTTTAAAATTCCACTTTTATGTCATAAAAGGCTGAAAGCTATACTTACTACATCATTTACATTTTGAGTCCAATAATTATCAAAGCTTTTTATGACATGATTGTTTTACAGGCAGTGGTTTCCCACACTAGACTCATGTCAAAAAGTGACACGCTATTTGGACCTAATCTACAAATTTTAAGAGGCTAGCAATCAGACTGTAAGTTTACACACAGCGGTTTGTGCACCATAAATGGAAATATTGTGTCATGTGTACTCTTTTACAAACCAAAATATACCAAACTTAACAACTCATTCAGGTCGAATTCAAACGAAAAAAACATCAACAAGAAGCACTTTATCTAGCATTTTAAATTTCAACACAATAAGGTTTAATTTACAAACTGAAGGGCCATTAAACAATATGTATACATACTAATGTACACAAAGATGAATCCAATCAAAAGCCACAAAATGCTTACAAATACCATGTATTGTACCATCCATTATTAATTTTCCAGGTTGTTTATTTTATGGTATGTAGCCATTTTTTTAAAATTATATTTGGGGGCCTGTGGTTTAACTGATGGGTTAATTAGGGGTAAAAGTTACAGCGCATAACTTTTGATTCTAATCTATTATGTGTGTAAATGCAAAGAAGTTTAAACAATCAAAGAAAGAACTAAACTGGAGCTGTCTCCTAAAGCAACAACAAAAATCCACCTCTTTTCCTGACCAAGTTCCATCTGTATCACATAACCTTTCACTTGTTCCAACAAGTATATAGCCTTCATAACATCTGCTCACACAAACAACACCTTCTAATATCAATGAATATTGGCCTGCAATGTTGGTTGATGCTGTACACAGCGGAGGAAATATTACTCCATTTGCCAGTGGATTCAGTGGAAAGCATCCCTTTCTACAAACTGGCAAGGGAAAATTCCAGCTGAGCACAAAGTTTTTGCATTACGGCACAAAGACCATTATGTCCAAAAAACGGCTTTCAGCATATTGCCATTCCACACATACCATACCCCAATTCAAAAGAATATATATTTACTATGGTATTTAGTAGGAATGTTTAAAGTAGAATAGCTGGCTNAGCTGCAATGAACCTGTAGCACATGATTGTGGCCATACTCGCCCTTTTTCAGGAATACCCAAGGTAGAACAAGTCTCTGATGAAAAATACATATTGAATTTTATACTTTTGGAGATTAAACTAAATTCAATGCTTTTGTGGCAGAATAATTCAGAAAAGTAAACCATATTTTGTAATATGGTGTTTTCTGACTTTCAAATAGGGATGTTCAAAGTAGAATAGCTGGCTATTCTAGAATAGTTGTTTCGAATCCAGAATATCGAATCCAAATCTTATATAAATTTTGGCAGAACGACACACAAAATTATATGTAACAAAACAACAACAAAGGACAGTTTATTTAATGTTTTAAAGGTACCCAGTTTCTTCTATTATCTATAACTGAGGGTGATTTTCCTTTAAGCGTCTTATCAATGTCAGACATGCAGTTGTTACAGTTGGTTATAAAAAGGTTATAAAAAACGTTTGTAATTGAAAAGGCTAAGCCAGTAAGGCAACTACTATTTTCCGCTCTCACCAACGTACAACCAAAACAAGTTGCACAATCACTGACGCATTTAAATTTTTGAGGATGCTGCAGAAAATCATTGCAATCGTCCCGTTACCCTTACGCCCATGCGGTGTTATTATCAACTGTAACGTTGAACTTGCGCGGCCTAGCATTTGCTAACAACAAGGAAATAAACGGTGCTGTTGCGGCTGTGAATGTAAATCACATTCACACAAAAGGCAGACGAATTGCGCTGTTTTTGATGGAATAATATCGTTTCCAATTAACCAATACAAACGGCAAATTTGGGTTCGAATCTGCTCGGATTTGAATCCTTAGGATTCAATATTCTACTTTGAACATCCCTATTGTCAAATTATCCAATGCCAAAAAATCTTGCTGTTATTGCTTAAATCAGGGTTACCCAGCCTTTTTAAGCTCTAGTTTTGTACCAGCATCAGTTTTTCAGTTGAAACACTACCTTAGGCTACATTCACTGTTCGAAGTAGAACTGATGGCTATTCTAGAAAAGTTGCATTGATTCCAAGTCTTATATTAGTTTTGGCAAATGACACACAAAATTGCAAGTAACAAAACAACAATTATTACCCCATGCAGGGGCGGTTCTAAAAAAAAATAAGGAGCCCGTTCATGTCTTAAATGTCCATTGCTATTTCACCACCCAATTTATTGTTATTTACTACTGTGCAGGGAGAAATGGCTGTCACAATTACACTTTGATTGTGTAACAATAGGAAAATTGTTGTGATGTAAAAAAGTTCTGTTCCTAATCTGCGCTCTTGTATGTGCACAGGATAGGCTCTTTATGCAAGAGTTTACTGGCCTAAAGACTACTGTCAGAGTGGTGTTTTGTATCAGTGAGAATTAATTAGTGTGTAAACATAAAGATGCAGCAAATGCAAGTTCAGTGAGGCATGACCTATGTTTGGCGGCCTTTGTCAGTGAAATTTATTTGCTGAGGGGGTGTTCAAACACCAACCTCCCCTCCTATTAAATCTCCAGTAACCTAAGGTGATTTCCCTTTAAATGTCCAATCCAGGGGTGTGGGGTCGAATAAAACAGATGGTATATCTCCATGACCATATCTACCACTTGTGAAAGTTTCATTCACATCCACCAAACGTTTCATACCAAAAGTAGACAGACAAACCTGCTGGGAAGAAAAAGAAGAAAAAGGGAAAAAAAAACATTATGTGTCCCCAGGTAACTAAACTGAGTTTACAATCAATGATGCATCTGATTTTTTTGCAGATACTGGAAAAAATTAACCTTGAAACCAGAAAAGCAAATAGAGTTGGATCATAGCTGCTACATTTGTGAATGCCATCTGCATCAACGCAAAGTGCAGACAAATCATGCACGCTCGTTTTCTTTTGAACAAAAGAATATCGGTTCCAATTACTGGAGAATTCGGAATTGTTATTTTACCAACATACCTATTTGAGATGTATGCTTTGTGGCAGAAGTACAAAAGGACTTGAGAGCGAAAAGAACAATGCACAAAATTAGTGATGTACTGAAGCTTCGGTTTGCCGAATCAGCGACTTTGACGAAGATTCGGTTTCACAAGAAATTATTCAGTCGAAACTGAACTTTTTCGCACACAAAAAATTATGTTCTGGAACGCCAACAATATTGTCCGAGCCTTATAAATAAATGTCATTACTTAAAACGATGTTTGTTTTAAGGCACAACCTTTCCGCCTATAGGTACTTACTTCCAAACTGCGCTATAACTACCAAGTTTAACAACGAAAAAAATGCAATAAAGTATTTATGATTTTTCAGTTTACCAAAACAACTGTTAGATAGGATATTTTGTGATGCTGCTGTTTGTGGCAAGCATTCGCGATTGCTTATGCTATATTCATTTTTAAAACAAGGGCTTGAAGGTGAGATGAAGGTTTATCGTGTCAACTAGCATTTATTAAAGCATTGTCATTTTGTCCACTTCCGATAAAACGTCGGTAATTCATTTGGTGGCTGGCAATGATGGCCGAGGCAACCTCAGAACCAAGATAATAGTGCAACACACAGGGCTAGAAAAAATAAAAATTTCCCGGGAAACCAACAAAAATTTCCTCCAATTTTCAGCAAATGCCATAAGTTCCTATATGTAACAGGAATATTAAACTAATGGATGTTACAAAACCAAAAAATTTCCCGTGAGTAGGACCAATTTCCCAGGAAGGAGCTTCCCCATTTCCCCACTTTTTCCCACCATGGCAACACAACTATCCTGTTGTAGCACCACTGTTTGCCTGGCAGCAAAACTCATGTGATTATGTTAAAAGCGTAGCACAAATGATCCGGTTCATTCAGCCGAATTAATTTGGCAAAAACTGCCAAATATTCAGTTTCGGTTCGAACCTGATTTAGCCGATTCTGTGCATTACTACACCACATTCTATTTCACTAACAGACAGTTTATTACATTTGGAGAAATATCTAAATCCTAACAAAGATGTGGAAGTTAGTACAGGGCATTACAGATGACAATTCAAATATGCTCTTACCCCATTTTATTTTGGGTGCAATAGTTATTACTAATATTTATTACCTCACAGTGTTTTTACAAACAGACAGTTATTTTACCAGCTGTTAAACTTACTTTCACAAACTGGTACAATACCACTCCATTTTGCACTACTAAGACAAGTGACTGCCCTTTGACCTTGTAGCACATATCCAGGGGAACAATAAAAGTGACATCTTGTTGATTCCAATACAGTATCCAACAAACAATTTGCTGGAGTGACATGAACACCCTTTACATTTTCCAGTACCTCACATCTTGCTAAAAAAAAACATAAGATAAGCCGGTTAGAAACTGTATTACACACATTTAACACAAAGATAATGCAGTTAAATCTATAGGGTTTTTGCTTTTAACTTTTACCTTTACAAATTGGAGGTATTGAGCTCCACTCCCCTGTTGACAGGCAAGTGGTTACATCACTTCCTATTAATGTATAATTTGATAAACATGAAAAGGAGCATGTTGACAAGAATTTGCTATAGTTCACATGCATACAACCAAGTGGATAAATGACTCCATTCTGCAGAGGCTAAATAAAAAAGATGAATATTTGTTGCCACAATAAATACAGCCACAGACAAATAAATGATGTTCAAAGGCAGCTCCATAAAAAGGTGCCATAACACTTCCTGAACATGTTTTGGTAGCCGGATTTTTGCATTCGTTTTACATTCCTGGATTGCAATAAAAACATTTATACATGTACACACAACCATTTCAAAAACTAACCTGCAAATGATGACATACAATAGCTGAATCATTTCTAGTTGGGGCAACCACACCAGGTAGTTGAACATTTAGCAAATCAAAACCACTACTACCACTGTTGAGAAAGTCCTCAAATGATTCATAATTTCTCGCCTTTATAAGTGGTTTCTGCATTAAATACATGTTTTAGAAAAAATATATGTCCACTATTCTCCTTCAATGCATTATCAAAGTTTATAGCAACACAATAAATCATGTTTTCTGCTAAAAATTGCATGCATACTGTTTGCAACTCAAATGAGTCCAGGTTGACATTAATGCCTGGTGCACTATTGAAATGCAAAAGAAGACGATCCTTGACTCCTTCAGTTGAGACAGCACTGCCTTTATCAAACAATTGCAGTTTAAATCCGACATAAACACTGTTGTCATCATGTCCAATCAAATGGCCTATTTGATCTCCTGATATTTCAGACACTGAGAATGAGGATATTTCATCAAAGACCTCATTAAATATCTGCATAATCTGTAAACAAAAACAGCTATGGTTTTGTTGTTTATAACACTATGATGTTCTAAAGATGCCACTTTTTGGAAGAATTTTTTTAGGATCACACACTTTAAAAACATTCTTATATTTTACTTGATAACAACAACAAATAATCTGCTTGTAAATGACCTAAAATGAGAAAAAGCTTATGGAAAGATGTATTGATCACCTTAAAATTTTTGAATGTATCAAAACAGTAAAATGATCTAAAAGTATTGTGATTAATATGCTTAACAAAGGGTTTTACTTGATTTTCGTAGAGTTTCTTCTTGTTTTTCATTTCATTCACTGGTATGTTCCTTCCATTTATTTCAAACAACTGCATTCGTCCATACATAGTGACAGTGGATGCCTCAACATTCCAAAATAAGTATATAAGAACACCTTAAAACAATGAACAATTTGACATAAAACATTTTTTTACTGCTAAGGGCAAACTAAATAAAAAGCTATTTTATAATGTTAAAAAAGACCACCTACCTACTGTTACCCCAACTGCTATACCTATTGCAACACTTAATGTTACACACAATGTCCAATTGCACCGAAAGCCATTTATTTTATTGTCACTTTTCTCCATAGTTGAGCTTTGAAAGTTTTACCACCAGGCACAACAACCTGCGTTTGTTGTAAAAGATTAAACTTACAACACACAAACTTCATTCATTTTAGAGCAAAACTAACATTGTTTAATACAGTTTTCTCAATTCATTTTGCAAAAATAGGCACATGATAAATATTTGCAATAATTTACTTTATACGCCTTAATACAGCACAAATGTAACTATTTTCTGCNAAGCTAAAGTTTCTAGTCGCAAACAATGGCGTAGACAGCCCAAAATTTTGGAGGGAGTTCAACTTTTTCCAAGAGTAACCTACCTTAATGTACAACTTAAATATTCTTTCCAAAGGTAACGTACCTTGATGTACAGTTTGGGGAACCATGCCCCCTTGTCTACGCCCATTGTTGCAGACGCATTGTAAGTTTGCCAAAGTCTTACACAATCGGCAATTACCGCGAAAAATAAAACTGTCAGCTGGACTTGCATGCGCATTCATGTACAAAGCTTACCTTTATATTGTTCAGTTAAAAATGACGACAGTAATAATAAAACGCTAATAGCGTATCCGTTCTGGGGTCCATAATCGACTACAACATTAACTTGCTTCTTGACCACGGTCAGTGATAAGTCGCAGAAGAGAGAAGGTTTGCCGTTTGACGAAAACAAATCCGTACAATTGCACGACGTTTTGAGCGTGGACTGTTGGGAGTGTCCCCAAATAGAGGACCGAAGGGGTCCCTTTGACGGTGGAATAATTTGTGTAATTTAGAGTTCCAATAACCCAATGGGTCGTCACGTTGAGGATTGGAGCCAACGTTCCAGAGGTGTTCAGGATCAACCACAAAGGACCCAGATTTCTTGGCTACTAAGAATACATACGACTACATAAAATAAATTACGCTTTCTAACTAGTACGTCGACAACGCGCTGAGCTTTTTTACTAACTCTAGACTTTAACTTTAGGGCGGCGCTCGCACTCTATCTACTTACGGTCGCCTGAGTGTCACAGCCCACGTTATTTCGCCTCATTTTTTGGTCTATCTATCTGGCACATAGTCTAAGTTTTTGGCACGAATATCTTGTGGCCGAAAGTGGAGCGGTTTATATACCGGTGCTAACTTTTTTCTAGAATATTATGGAAAAACAGGCGACCTGGTCTGGGTTGCGACGTGTGTTGTAATACCGTGGAGCTCTTAACTGGTCGTTTTGTGTACATATTGGTCTGATTGGCTTGCCGCTAGACGACGCGCGGCACTGTTGCGGCTGCACATCAACTTGCGTCGTATTCTCACTATGACTCATGGACGGGAAAGTTAAACCGTGTCTCTCACCAACCCATCCCCCCCGGGATAGTATGCAACTGTCCTTAAGAATCGATCTTATTAGAGTTACAAGGCCCGTCAAGGTGACAAAAGTATTGTTTACTTGAGCGCACAATTTGCGTAGTTGTGGGGCATCACTTTGCTCCAACATCAGGCAGCCCATCGTCGCGCTCATCGTGAACGCAAATTTGCGAAAAATCTGGTGAAGAATTCTTAAATTCGACGTGACTGAAGCCGTCAGGTTTTTACCTTGGTTGGTTCTTTGTTTGAACTCGTTAGTTTAAACCCCTGCACACGGGCGCAAATCTGAGGAGGATGGGGTGACACGTTTTCCCTAAATTTTGGTTGGGGGAAAAAGCGTTTGTGGCCCACAACACCTAAATTGTTGGACAGGCCGGATAAACTAATGAAAAACGTTGTTTAAAATGTGAGCAACTTAATGACAGGAGTTGACCGAATCTTTTTCCGAGCACATGTCGGTTATTATCACTTAAACCTTTGGGTGGGCAAACTTAATCCACCCTATCTTCCGAAATCATAAAACCTCGCTAGATGTCACAACAGAGCTACTTGACTCAAATGTTTATTTCAGGCCCATTTGTACTGAAATAGCATGGAAGTTCATACCTTTTATAGTTTTAAATTCATTTCCCAACGTATTAAATTTATTTTGCAGCGTTAAGGGCGACATACTTGTACGTTGCCAAAAAGAACATTGAAGTAATTAAACCAAACGCC